>JAKTTO010000041.1:0-64186 GCA_030581535.1 Yamadazyma siamensis | reverse complement strand
TCTTCCTTAAGCCACGGGTTGAAAAACTAAAAATTACAGAACCAGATAGTATCCAGATCTCACGTGTCGCGACTCGGGAGCCTAAGGTGGTCTTGGTCATCTTCAGATTCCCTTCGAACACACTAGAAACACACTGGACCGTATCATCCAGTTCCCGCACATCTTTTATTAGAGGTCTGGATTTCCTTAAGCCACGGGTTGAAGAATTCACTTATTGGAGAGCTCAACTGAACGTGACCTACACGTGTGAGGATCACGTGTGACGGTCGATGAACCAAAGAAGGCCTTTAAAACACGCTCAAACATATCTACACGATAGTCGTCTTATATGCCTGAAATCTGGGCTTCTAAAAATCATTGGCCAAAAAAATATCGAGTTTTTTGTCCATCTCACGGCAAAAAAAAGGTAGGTTAATTCGGGGTCAAACTTCTTTCGAAAGAAAAAATTTACGTAATTTGTGAAATTCACAGAATAGTATATTTGGGAGTTTTCAAGTTCAATGCAATAGGTTTTAGTGTCTCGCGACCTCTGGTTTTCGAGATATGGGGTGCCAAAGTCGCTATTGGTCGTTTTCAAATTCCCTTGGAACACACTGGAAACATACTAGACCGTATCTTCCAGTTCCCGCAAATCTTTCAGTATAGGTCTGGTCTTCCTTAAGCCACGGGTTGATGAATTAAAAATTACAAATCCAGATAGTATCCAGATCTCACGTGTCGCGACTCGGGAGCCTAAGGTGGTCTTGGTATTCCCTTGGAACACACTGGAAACACACTGGACCGTATCTTCAAAACGTCAAGGATCTATTTATCAGAGGTCTGGATTTCTTTAAGCCACGGGTTGACTAGTTACAGGACCTGATCCAGATAGTATCCAGATCTCACGTGTCGCGATTCTAGTAATTTGTGAAATTCACGGAATGCGATAATCTCAAAGAGAAGATTCCCATTCTCTTAGATTCTCATTTTCTTATATTCTCACTACTCATATTTTGAGAATCTCAGTGATCTCGATTGTCATTAATCTGTAGTTCACGCCAGCTGATTTACTCGCATGGACCCTCTAGCGTCAAAGTATTCGGTGTGGAGGAGGTTGGTCCACAAGTTCCAGGCTCGAAGAGACATTCCCTTTAGGAAACGGTTTTTTGTGGGATATGACTTGCATGGAAACACATACTGGGAGTTCACTCTTGATGGAAACATGCAAAGAATGAGACGAAAAATGGAGCCATACCAGGAGTACATTTTCCAGGCAGATTACTTCTCCACCGTACCTCCGCAATGGCTCCAGTGGCTTCGTAAAACCAGAGACAATGCTCCCTCCATCCAAGAACTTGTGAATGATCAGGTCAGACAACAAAATATCAAGACTCTTGCAAAACAAGCAGACGAAAAATGGACCAACCAGAAGCTTTTGCTCGAGAAGCAAGACCAGCTCAAGTTGCAGAGCGAGTTGGATAAGGTGAAGTCCAAGGAAGCTCAGCCTTTGGCACAAAGTCATGGATCCTTTGAACAAACAGGCTCACAACTGGAGACCCAGGAGACAAAAGCAACGTCCCACGACCCAAGCACAAACTCTGGAGCTCCTGGTTGCAAGGATCCTTGGGCAGAAGCTGAGAAAGCTCAGCAACAAGACTATAATCCCATCCAGCCGGCGAAGATATCTGTCAGAAAGTGACCATAAAGTGGCCACAAAGTGGCCACAAAGTCACTGTGACTGTCAAAGTAACTTCGTCACAAATAGTCGACTCTTGTAAATATTTCATGCATAGAACGTATCACTCAAGTGTGGTGCTTGTCCACATGTGCTGTTTCCTTCATAAACTTATCCCGTCTCTCACCTCAGAACCTGTTGGATTAGATCTCGGTCTACAATACCTACAAGTGTGCTCTCTGTGTCGTCTCTGTTGTAGTTCCTATTGCCTCCAGGCCTGATTAAACAGAGAAGGCGTGCACGCTTAGTCCGCAGTTTAACTGCTTCTTGACCCAACATTCTAATGTAGTGTTGGCTTTTACGGTACTTCCGTGTGTGCCTCCAAGCCCTACACACACACACACACAAACAGTAACCAAACAAAGCCATCCGTTTTGAGTCTCAGAGTTGCAGCCATTAAGTCGCGGTCGCAAATAAGATGAGAGTAAGATGGAGGAAGTGTCAATATCCATAGAAGAAACAAATAAACTACGGGCACAAATCGGGTTAAAGCCCATTCCAATACCGAAATCCAACCCCCTTGGCTCTGATGCAAGTGCTGGTGACCCCAAGCCCGGCAGAAAGGACCTCACTTTGGAGGAGACAAATAAGCTCAGAGTATCTTTGGGGTTGAAGCCCATAATCGTTACCAACTCCACGCCCCTTACCACTTCGAACACCAAAAATCCACACAGCTCACCAGCATCAACTCTTCAGCCCCGTGGCCCATCGCTGGCCGTTGATGACCGAATAAGCGCTGCCAGGGCCAATGTTTCCAGAAAGAGAAAGCTTCAAGGTCGCACTCTACTTGATGACTATGAAGAGCAAAACACTGACGACTGGCTCGATAAGTTGGGCACAAAGCTGACTTCTCCTGAGGACTCCAAGCCAGAACTTGGTCGACGTGAAAAATCCAGCCTGAATCACGTGGAGGTGACACAAACTCAGTCACAATCACAGATTCCCTCGTCCGTGAAATATTCAGATATACTCGTTTTGGACGACAAAAACATCCTTGACGAAGAAGAAGACTCACTCACCAACGACGCCATCAAGTCCCAGGCAAAGGTGGAGAAGGATCTCGAAGAGCTCGAGAAAATTAAGGAGTTCAGTAACGGTGGATACCGTGCAACTAGCATTACTGGCATTACTGACATCGACACTGACATCAACAGTGGCCTTGACACTCAAACAAATACCTTGAGCTCCAGCAGTACACAAGTCAGTGGGCTCAGGAAAGTGGACGTGTCTCTCTTTGAGGACTTCAGTGGTGTCCAGGACTCTGGTGACAGTAAGAAGAAAAGGGGATTCAAAATGAAGAAATTGAAGAAAGACTCCATGGGAACACACAAGAAAAGAAAGGCCATTATAGACGACGACATCGAGATCAAACAGGTGGACTTGGAAGAGGTGCAAAATGAAGTGGAGGATGATATCCATGAGGCTTTGGCACTTCGAAGGAGATCCAAACAACAGAAAAGATCTAACATGAGTGGTGAGGATTTGGCCCGGGAAATACGCTCTATTTCTCGAGCACAAACACAGGATCAGCTCGAGCAGCTGCTTATTGCTGGACACGCCGAGTACACTGATTTCGGCGACGGGGTTTTTGATGCCACTCGAGACTTCTTGAGTACCGTGGGAGACGCCAGAGACGCTGAAGATGACTCCAAAGACACTGGAGAGGCTCACGTCAAAGAGGCACACGTCAAAGGTGGATCTAGAACGAGTGACTCTGCCGAGAGTGCCCAAGAGCCAAGTGGAGCGAGTGAAAGCAATGGCAGCCATTTTGCTGATGGCAGTGGCCACAGAGTCCCCACCGAGCCCGTCGCCCAGGAACCAGGGCCTTCTCAATCTCAAGAGCCGTCTCAGTCTCCAGAACCTCAACAATCAGTGCCAATCCCCACAAGCCTCAGTATAGCACTGATCCTCAAGAATCACCAGCCCACCTCCAAACCTTCTAAACCTTCGGTGTCCAGAGAAACACTCAAGCAGCTCGAGCTCACGAAACTCAAGATCTCCATCGAAGAGCGCAAACTCAAGCAACAACTTGAAGCAGATCCCAGCTACACAAGTCTTCTGCAGGAACAGAAAGACGCTGTCTACCAAGAAAGGCTCGATCACATCTTGAGTGAACAACAACTATTCAATCCCGAGTACGTGCCCAAAGTAGAGATCACTTACAGAGGCGAAGATGGACAAAAGCTAGACACAAAAGGTGCATTCAAGCTTTTGTCGAACAAGTTCCATGGCACCAAGTCTCGAAAGGACAAGGGAAAGCCGAGGTCCAAGCCCAGTAAGGCCAAACCAACCAGAAGACCCAGCTCCACGCCCAAGCCAACAAACCCCTGACTCCGGATTCGAAATAAGCCACCTTCAAACTTCTGTATGTAAATAACGCCGTAGTGAGCTCGTGACCTGCATATTCTAGCCTTCAAACTAAAATCACATAATCCGCACTGTCAAATAAAAATCTTGCACCTGCTAACCGTATCCCCGAACCATCGGCCATGACCAACGAAAGCAAACTCACGGTAGCCATCACCGGGATGACATGTGGAGCATGCTCGGCCTCAATAACCGAGGCGTTGAAAAGCCTCGCCGGGGTGAATGAAGTAAGTGTATCTCTTATAACTGAGGAAGGTCTTGTCAAGTATGATCACTCTGTAATTAGTGCCAGTGAAATTGTTGCCACCGTTGAAGACTGTGGATTTGACGCCAGCATCGTCAGTGACATTGCAGCTCCATCCTCGTCTGCTTCCTCCAAAGTCACCACCATTCTTTCCATCGATGGAATGACTTGTGGAGCCTGTAGTGCATCAATTACTAATGCACTCGAAGCGATCTCGGGAATTGACTCTGTGTCCATAAATATCATGACCAAGGACGGCAAAGTGTTGCATGATCGCTCAGTGCCGTCCGACCTCATCGTGGCCACTATTGAAGGATGTGGGTTTGATGCCAAGGTCATTTCATCCGAGAGTGCCAAGGATGTAATTTACGAGTCGAAGTTCTCCATCGTAGGAATGACATGTGGAGCGTGCAGTGCTCTGATATCTGAAGCTTTGCAAAAGTGCTCCGGGATTCTAGACCTGAATGTGTCTCTATTGACTGAAGAAGCCGTGGTAACTCATAATCCATCTGTTACTCCAGAACAAATCAAACAGGTCATCGACGATTGTGGCTTTGACGCTACCATTCAGTCATCAACCACTTTGGACTCCGTGAACACCGAAGAAGAATCCGCATTCCTCCAGGTGTTCGGTGTCAACTCCAGCTTGGATGTGAATGATTTCAAGTATAATGTGGAAGCAGTGCTAAGAAGCTTTGGCCACGCAATAGTGTCGTTCAACCTCAACATAAGAAGCTCTGAGGAATCTCCTTCCCAGGACGAATCCATGGTGGGCTTAATGCCTCGTCACAGTAGAGACCTGGAGATCTATGAAGACTCCGATCTCATCCCCAACGAATTATCAATCACCTACCTTTCCAGTTTGATTGGTCTCAGAGACATCGTAGAGAAGTTGGACGCCTTAGACCCGGATGTCTCATTCTTGATTCTTAATTCTGTTGATAGAGTCACAAACTCCCAACTCCAGTTGTTATCCAAAATCAAAGAAGTTAATTACTGGAGATCCAATTTTTTCAAGAGTTTGGCCATCTCTGTTCCTGTATTTATTTTGGCCAAAGTTGAAAGACACTCGTTCTTCAAAACTAAAGTCATCTTTGCCGGATTATTCTGGTCCACTTTCATCCAGGGAGTTCTTGCCAGTTACGTGCAATTCAAACTCGGAATAACCTTCCTCAAGAAGTTTGTTCAATTCATACGAAATAAAGGTTCCAGTGCAACCATGGACGTCTTGGTGTGTGTTTCCACGATGATCTCCTTCTTATTCTCGGTGTTGTCCATTTGCGTGAGTGTGTGGAAAGGATATACCGACAAACCTCCGGTAGTGCTTTTCGATACCAGTGCCATGATCATCACCTATATATCTTTGGGAAAATGGTTCGAAAATAGAGCAAAGGGTGCTACCTCAACAGCATTGTCGAACTTGATTTCTTTGGCTCCTAAAAGCTGTACCATAGTGACCGATAACGAGAAGTATCAGAGTTATATCCAGTCTTTGAATTCAGAGAAAAAGGAAGACAAAGACCAAGACGCTGAACCTTTCCCAACCAAGTCCATAATCATTGAAATGATTCAGAAAAACGATATCACCATTATCTTGCCTGGTCAAAAGATCCCTGCTGATGGGGATATTGTTTTCGGTGATTCAGAAGTCGACGAAAGTATGTTGACAGGTGAGACTCTCCCAATCTACAAGAGTGTTGGTGACAGAGTCATTGGAGGTTCATTAAATGGATCTGGTCTCTTGCATGTCAAAGTCACCCAAGTGGGTAAGAATTCACAACTTCAACAAGTGATTAAACTTGTGAGAGAATCTCAAATGAGTAAAGCTCCAATTCAAAGATACAGTGACTATGTGGCTGCTAGATTTGTACCATGTGTATTGCTTTTGTCCGTTGTCACATTTTTGTTTTGGTCTTCCATGTGTGTTTTTGCATCTCTGAAATTACCAAAAATCTTCACAAAAGATGACAATGGAGTCTTCTTTGTCTGCCTCAAATTGGCTATCTCGGTGGTTGTGGTTGCATGTCCTTGTGCTCTAGGTTTGGCTTCTCCAACTGCAATCATGGTGGGAACAGGACTCGGAGCCAAGAATGGAGTTCTAATCAAAGGGGGAGAAATCTTGGAAAAAGCCAGTGATGTGAACATCATTTTGTTCGATAAAACTGGAACTTTGACAACCGGACAGATGAATCTTTCTGATTTCACCATTTTAGATGACTCTTTGGCCAAAGAAACTTTCTGGAATCTCATAGGTGGAATCGAACAAGGATCTGAACATCCCATCGCCCAAGCCTTGGTCAAAATATCGAGAAAGCAACTCAGCATGTTCGAACAGGATCTTTTCCAGGCCCAAATTGTGAACTTTGAGTCTTTAACGGGGTTGGGAGTCAAAGGTTCAATAAGATATAATGGTGCCGAGTATCAAGTGACCGTTGGAAACAAAAGATTAATGGAATTATCCAATATCGATGTCACAGATATCGACAGCATAAACACGTTGCTTTACGTTCTGATCAACGAGGAATTCTCAGGGTATGTTGAGCTTACAGATGAAATCAAACCATCAGCCAAAACAGTCATTGACTACTTGACACACGACAAAAAGTATATCGTGGGGATGGTGACAGGAGATAACAATAAAGTTGCGGAAAAAGTCGGAAGGGAATTGGGAATCCCATCGTCTAACATATTCAGTCAAGTCAATCCTGTTGGAAAAGACAAGATAATTGTTGATTTAAGAGATAAGTTTGGGGGCCCTTCAAATGTCAAGATTGCATTCGTGGGTGATGGTATCAACGATGCTCCTGCGTTGTCCCAATCTGATATTGGAATCGCGATCTTCAGTGGTACTGAAATTGCTGCAGAGAGTGCAGACATCATCATTGGTAAGGAACATAATGACATGTATGGAGTCCCAATTGCTTTAGATATAAGTGAAAAGACTTTCAAGAAAATCAAAAATAATTTCATATGGGCAACTGTGTACAATTTCCTCATGCTTCCATTTGCTATGGGATTTTTCCTCCCCTTCAACGTGATGTTACCACCCATTGCAGCTGGATTGGCCATGGCGTTCAGCTCCATTAGTGTGGTTTTGAGTTCTCTTCTACTCAACTGGTGGTCGCTCAAGTTGACACCCGATAGAAATTACAGAGACTATGAGAACTTTTACCACTTCGATCTCAAAGGCAGTTCTTTGGACACTTTCGATAAATACAAAAGATAATAGTTAATATATTAATGGGTCATGATACAATGTACGACTTTTATTTGCATTCGCACCAGAAGTTCGATGCGTGCGCGGGCAAATTTTGCAACAACATAACCAACATAACAAATATCGAAAGGAACAAGTTTTATGTAGAAGCTAAAAATCAGCAAAAATACGATATAGCATATAAGGGATGGTAGTATTTGGTGGGTTCAATTTAAGAAGGTTCAGAGGGAAAAATATCTAATCATATATTTTATATGGAGATTCGTGAATTTTACTATAAAGGAACTACTCTGTAAGTTGCAGAAAATACCAAATTGAAATGGTTGCAATAAACAATACGAAAAGAAGTCTTTTGAAAAAGATCCCCAAACCACACTTCTTTTCCAAGTTATTCAGAAAGAAGAAGGCTGTCATCAAAGAATTGGAAACAATTTTGAAAAGTATTAAGAAGATTGAAAAATTAAAAGGAGCAGACAAAGAACAAGATCACTTGGAGACCAGAGACCTTTCTTCATTCAAAGATGAAATCATTGATCATTTGCTTCTCAAGATTTTTGTTGCTTTGAAAGACAGTGAATTAATCAACCCAATCTTAAGATACTCTCTTACTGATGATTCTGTAAGACAAGGAATTATCGATCTCACGGTCGAGCTTTTGAAAGCTGAGGTGATTCCTTGGTATGAAATCTTCGTTGCACTCAAAGATAGTGGCTTGGCTGTGGATGTCATCAAGTTTGTTCTCACTGACCCCGAAACCAGAAGTGGTCAAGTCGATTTGATACTCGAATTGATACCAAGACTTATCGAAGATGGAGTTATCAATTTGAAGGACATTTTAGAGTTGATCCCCAAACCAAACACAACAATTCCTCCCTTATCGGAATTATTGCCAACCGCAACCGGATTACCACATGTTACCGGATTACCAATCAATATTCCAGGCATTCCACTTAATTTCACGTTGTACGGAAACGTTAGTAGCGCATTGATTTAGAGTACAAAAATTAATAATAAACAAAAACTACAGGTTTTTCTATCACGTAAATGGTATCATATTAAAAACATAATAAATTAGGTTATTAACTTACAAAGCCAATAAAGCACCAGCGGCCAAAGCAGCAGCACCAACAGCGTATTGCTTGTTAGCAGCACCTTCCCAAGTAGAAACGTTGGCGACGGTGGTGTTAGCAGCAGAAGAGGTTGGGGCGTATGGGCATTCAGTAACTTCAGAACCACAAGAGGTGATAGTAACCAAGGTGGATTCAACGTCAGTTTCAGTGACAGTAGCAGCAGAAACAACAGCGGAGAATAATAAAGCGACAGTGGAGAATTGCATATTTAACGATAGACTAAGTTGGATTAACAAAAGTTAAGAAGAAAAAGACAGGGATGGGAGGAAACGTCCTTTTATAATTTTCGTCTGACTTTTGGTTGAGTTTTCAAAACAAATGATAAAACAAACGCCTTTAGTGCCCCGTGCTATATACAGGTGCAACATCTAGACATATTTCCGTACGCAGTAGCATACTTTCCTAATGCGCACACGATTTGCGATGTCCATCGAATATGTTTTGTTTAGCTCCATTTTCGGACGGGTCGCAGCACTCGGCTAATTTTTTCAACAACTTTCATTGGCGCGTGGTTGTGTTCATAGTCACTTGTTGCATACGGTAAAAAAACTTTCATCGTGGATTGTGTTTACTTTGCGCTATTGCTGTGTATAAAGTTGTTATGCTTATCTTGGATTTCGCTTTTTGATTCCGTTTTCTATATATATCATTGGTCTAGACTACTCGCAACACGGTTTTGCAATTGGTGAAAATTTTTTACAATCCTACTGACTATCTAAAATTAGTCTCACGATTGGAGGAAAAGTTTAGGGGACCAGGTTTAAGTGTTGCAGCGTAGAATGTTGTATTTCGTGATTAAGTGTTCACCTGTATCAATCCCATATGTTTCACCGTGAATCTTGTGATGTGGTATCGGAACGCCATCGATCCCATCCCATCCTGTATATGATGAAGTATATATATGCCAGTAGAATCATTTGCTTGGTCGCCTATTCGACAACGCAAACATAAAGAACTCGCTCGCACAGCGACACGATTTGTGGTAGAAAATTTTATTAGCCGCAATGGAAAACAAATAATACGGGCTACTGAGATTTACAATTGATTCTAAACAAACCTGGGACCAGAATAGATGAGATCATTCGACCGACTCTGATACACGCTTTACGGACATGCATGGTAAGCAGATTATTCAATTCACGGAGTGGCAATTGTTTTCGTAAGAATTCAAGTGGTACCAATCTTGGAACTTGTTTGATTCTTCCAACGGGAGCTCCTTTTTCTATGCTTAAGTTGAGTCTTGACTCTCTTGATCCTTGACTCAGTGAACGACGAAATACCGTACTAATCTACAAGACCACTACTCTCGTCACGCAGTAACCTACGGCCTCGCCTAGCTCTAGAATCAGATACGCGAATCTCTATACACTCTAGCTCAAGCTGAAGTTCTCGGTTTAAATGCTACAAATCAAATGATACCCCTCCAAAAGCAGAAGAACCACTTTGGCTTCTACGAATTCTGCCAGTGTTTACGGACTACCCCAGGACCACAATCGGTGTTGGATGTCGGAATTTCTCGTACCAATGTAGCTTAGAATCTTGTTTGGATTTTGAGAATGTCAAGTATGCCATTGTTATCTGAACTGTTTTTTTTATTAGGGTTGACCCTTTCTAATTGGTTTTGGAAGTTGCTCTACTTCAACAGTTGCACAGGAATCTTTCATTCCTCATCTCAGCCTCAGGGTACGATTTGTTAGTGAGCTACATTCAAGTATTGCTGCATCCTCTAAACTGCTCACGATTCTCGGACTTATGCTGGCGTGTCCGGCTCATAAATTCGATTCTAAAGGCTACCAGGCTTGCTTAACTATGCATTTATGAATTCCAATACCCATACAACACGAGCTACAATTACCGGGTCGCCGTGAATTTTGAACCTACGGCAAATGATTGGATCATTGGAAGCTTCAAAGCCTTCAAATTAAGTTTTTACCATAGAAGACACCTGAATTATATTGATTAGTTCAACGAGACCCCGAAGTATGCTTGGTACCGAACATGCGGTTGGCAAAAGATGTCCCATCCGCTGAACCCGCTCAACTAAGATATTAATTGGATATATGGCGTTTCAAGGGCGTAAAATACGATATTTTTTTCGTGTTCACTGGCGTTAACTAATTAGAAATTGGCCGGTGCTAAGATACCAGCCCACTCATCTCATTTTACTACCTGAAACTGTAACTGACCTGAACTTTTGCATTCACGGGATTCGTATATATACAAATTTGACTCTATGTAAGAGAACGTTTGACGTTTTTTCTGGTGTACCAATCCACATAGTCTTTTAATGAGCTTCTAATTCTCTTTTGATCCCGATTTTGAATGGCTACCGTAACGATGTTGTTGAATTTGGTCAATTGCTTTGTATCATTGTTTGGCAATTCACTTAATATGTTCATTAACCAGTTAACAATCATATCTGGTGGTGAGATCATCACCGATTTGAGAATAAGTTCATTCAAGTCATAAATGATGGTATCATTGTTGACATTATTGAACTTGAATATGAGTCCGTGAAGCAATTTGTAGAGGAATTCCTGCCCTCTACTATTCAAAACATTCTGAACTTTGTTTCTGATGGCGTTCTCATCTTTGATTTCGATGAAGGAGATCGGGAAATTGTTGGATCCAAAACTAATCAAGTCTATGAGATAGTGAATAATTGAAATTACACTTTCGAAGTTCTCCAATTTTTCAATAAGAACCAATGAACTCTCCACTGAAGGATCTATTATACCGTCAATTGCGAAGAATTGATTGGGGTAGAACATCATTAAGTCGTCCAACATTCTGAAGAAATCTTCTATAACGTCTGGGATATCGCTGAAGTTGTGGATCTTGCTCAACGATGAGAAGAAGTTCGATGCCTGTTGAACACCGAATTCGAAGATTTTGTTGATCAAGGAAGGCTCGAATGATTCTTCGTCACCATAAACCTTGAGCACTGTCCCACTAACATATAAGTAACATCCGAAGAAATTAATTCTGAATCCTTCAATCAACGAGTTCAAGATTCCAGGGAGCTGGTCCAATAAGTAAATGTTGAAAGACTCCATTGCTGTTTTGATGAGCTTCATTAACTTTTCGTTCACCGGAAGATTGCTAAGATACTTGTGCATGAATTTCTGGAAAATTGGGAGTATAACCTCCACAAATATCACCACCACTTTATTGTCGTAGTTGTCGTAGTCTTGGATCTTCAACACTTTGAAGAATCGTGACAAGAGATCCAAGTTTTCCCCAATCAAGTCGGTGTTACCGTCCTCATATAGATGCTCGAGTTTCTTCAAGATGGGCTGTAAGAACAACAGACAGGTGTCGTATAATTTTTGGTCATTCTCCTTGAAATTTCTCAAGATGTAACCAATACCTTCTATGAGCTCCAAATTGGACTGGAAATCGATTTTTCCGTTAATCTCGTTGTAGAGAAGATACAATTGTTCGAGATAGTTAACTAACAACTTCGAGCAATCTTGACAGAAGTACATCAATGCATTGGATGATGCTACTAGAATGGATTTGTAGTCTTTTTCGGAGAATTGTGATGCAATGGCTTTGTCAAAGCCTTTAATGATATAATTTAATTGTGGCTCGAGGTACTCGGGATTACTACATGTCCATTCAGTATATCTTCCAAGCACCAATGTGGCACTGTATCTGATTTTGGAATGTTCTGGCAATTGTATCAAGAAGCTCATGATTTGGGGGAGAATGGTTTTTTCATTCTTGGGAACTTCCTTAGCCATAGACCTCATGGAGAATAATGAACTTTCAAGTAACTGCCATTTGATGCTGGCAGAAGAGGTTGTTTTTTTTATCTGCTCGAACGGAATGGCCAACGCCCGTGCTGCTCCCACAACTACCGTTGCGTCTTTGAGAACATCCCCCATTTCGTACCTGAACTCCTTGAATTTGTCCTCTTGTTCTTTGTCACCTCCAAAATTTTCGTCTTCTGGATATGTGAGTTTGATCAAGATGATTCTGATCAACTCCTCGTAAATAGGCACAAAAGCACGCTTGGAAGCTTGGAATGTGGAAATGGTGAGAAGTTGTCTCAATAAATACCAGAAGTTGAAGGAGTAGTGGATTATATTCAAATCTTCATCTTTCAGAAGATAGCCTAGGAGAATCTCCACCAAGGGTATGAACTCATTGGGGTTTTTGGTGATGAGCACGTGCCAGCTTTCACAACTTTCGATGTACAATTTGGCTAGAGACTCGAAGTTTTCCTCATCAACTTCGATATGCTTGTTCAATTCGATCAACTTTGTGAGCAAAGCAGCCACGATTTCGAGGTTCTCGATGTCCCTGGTTTCCCTAATGATAACCACTAAACAGTCGACCGCTTTCTCGAAGTATTGGTCGTTCCCTAGAGAGTTGAATACCAAGTTCGTGAGGGAAGGAATTTTCAAGAAACTCTCTATTGGCAACTCTTTGATCCAATTGGACAAACACTCTAGCACCAACAACGAGTTGCCGTCGACAAAGTTGTCAAAAATCATGAAGATCTTCTCGATGTTGGATTCGTTCATGATTGAATTTGTTCTGGCTTCAAAGTCTTCATCTGTCAAATAGGTTTTATTGATATCGTTAACTTCCTCGGGAAGGATCTTCAAAAACTCAAACAAGTTCTGAATCAAGTTGTTGTTGATGAAAAACTCCACCAAATCGTTCAAGGGGTTGGCCCAATTCAAATCCTGCAACATCAACTGACAAATACAAATATTTAGTTGGATTCGCAACAACTTATATGACTGGTTGGAATTATATTTGACCAACAAGTTCAAAATGACCTCACGAAGATGGCTCAAGTTATTGTCACTAATCTGCTCCAAATCATACGTCAACTTGTTCCTTAAAGTTTGGGTCAAGAATAGTTTGGTTTGTACATCGGTATTATCATCGTTAGACACAAGATAATTACTGCACAAATCCCAGGACTCTTTTGATTTTTGGAACAGTTCAAGGTACCCCATAGCCTGGAGTTTCTGCTCCTGGCTGCCGTTCAGGTACATCTGATTTAATGCTTGTACAACATGATTGATGTCAAACATCTCCAGCAATAGATGAAAAATCCAATCATCGCGAATCGCCTAATGTGCCGTTACCGAAGCAGCGTGGCTCGCACCAACCATCGCGGTGACTCGGGAACGATTTTTCTGATTTTCAGGTAAATATCAACAGCCCACACCATATCAATTTTCAAAAGCATAAAAGGAATAATGAGCAATCCCGTTGTGATTTCCGGTCCCAGTGGTACTGGTAAAAGTACCTTGTTGAAGAAGCTCTTCGCTGAATACCCAGATAAGTTCGGTTTCTCAATCAGCCACACTACTCGTGGTCCTAGACCAGGAGAAACTGATGGAGTGGAATATCACTTCACCACCGTTGACAACTTCAAGAAATTGATCGACAACAACGAGTTCATTGAGTGGGCACAGTTCTCCGGAAACTACTACGGTACCACCAAAAAAGCCGTTAGAGATGTTGCTACTAAGGGTAGAACTTGTTTATTAGATATCGATATGCAAGGAGTCATCTCCGTTAAAAACAGTGATTTACAAGCTAGATACTTGTTTGTTGCTCCACCCTCCATCGATGAATTGAAACAAAGATTGGTTGGTAGAGGCACAGAAACCGAAGAATCAATTCAAAAAAGATTGGATGCTGCCACCAAAGAATTAGAATATGCTGAAACTGGGGCTCATGATAAAATCATCGTGAACAACGATTTGGACACTGCTTACGCAGAATTCAAACAATTCATTTTAAATAATTAAATGTGCTATGGCTATGGCTATGATACATCAATAAATAGGTCATAATACAGTAGGTCCCGCAAACTGCTTATTTATACTTGGCCTCTTGACTCACCAAATATTTACGGATTTGTGCAAGGTTGTTGGAGAGTTTCTCAAAGATGGAGAAGTTGAGCTTTTGGTTGTGGATGTGGAGAAGAATGAGTTCTCCAATGTTGAAGATGTATAAGATGTTGGCAAAGTTCAAATCGTCTTTGAGATCCAATGTGTATACCGGCTTAATATCAAGATTCCGCTGGACGTCATCAAACAACTTCAATACGTTCTTAAGCTTGGATGTGAGTACGAGCTTATAGTTGGATAATGGATACTTCAAGTACTTCAACAAGAAAATCCCCGTTAATGAACAAAGATGGAATATCGATTGAGAAAGTATCAAATTCAAGTCTCCGAAATTCATGGCGTCGCCGAATTCAACATTGATCAACGTTTCGAAGCTTCTTTCATCAAGATCTTGCTCTTCCGAATTACCACTGTCAATTGGATCTACCTTGTGACACTTCAATAAAATGAATTTTAACGTGGTGAGTGTGTAGTCCAAGATCTTCTCAGCTTTGGAGAATTCGTTCAATTTAACGGTACCACACAAACCATCAAAGTGTTTGATTAGCTCAGCGTTGTTCTTCAACCAGCTCTGTTGCTTCAAGAGCCTGAAATCGAGAATGGACGAAATCTTGATGAGTCCAGTGAGTATCAGGTAGTCAATCAACTGAGGACTGTACTCGGAATCCGTGAGGAATGTGGTCATGTTATTCAATATGTTGACAGTGTTCAAGTTGGAGTTGAATTGGTTGATCTCAAAGATACCATGTACCAATGCAAGGAACCCATACGAAGACAAGTCGTGTAAAATCATCAACGAGTTGTGGCTCTTGAAGTCTACCATGTTTGAGTTCTTGGAAATCTTCAACAATAAGTCCTTGAAATACAAAACTGGTTGCTTAGAAGTGAGCTTGGTATCAAAGCTTGGTGTGTTTTCCTTGTAATGCTTGAAGTTCCTGAAATTCCATATCACTTCATCAGTCTTGGTGGGCAACTCCGTTTTGTTCAAATCGTTTATACTCAATGTCAATGGAATGTTGTAGTATATGAGGAGAAAGTTGGTCAATCTGTAGATCATAAATATGATTCTGGATTGACTTTGCAAATTGATATTGTTGTTGAACAACTTTTCCTCGTCCATGAAATTGGTATCGAAGAGAGCATCTTCCCCAATGGTGGATGTGACCAAGCTCAAGTTCTCTTCTTCCTGTTTGTTGATGGTGAAGTACACTTTGAATTGTTTGCTTGCAGTGTCCTTGATGCTGGTTTTCACGAGTGAGTTCAAAGCATTCAATTGCCTTATAACAATGAACACATTATTTTCGTTATCGCTGAACAAACCGTATATCACCGACAAGGTCAAAGACTGGATCAACCAGAGGGGGTTCGAGTTCTTGGATTCGTTCCTCAGTTTTCTAGTCTCCAAATAAATATGGATTGTTCTTCTCAGGGCCTCATATAGATGTTCCGAGTCACTCTTGTTATTAGATAATAATGCTCCAATTGTTGCCACAAGCAAAGGCAAACAAGCTCTGGAACTTTCGTTGGAATAGTCTTCGTTGGAAGTCATCAGCATGATCTCGAATTCATTCAACTTCGAAACGTGGATGAATGGAAAGTGTGCAAGGAATTTTTGGATGAAGTATTCGGCATAGATATCGAGTCTTTCGTTGGGTGGAATGATAGGGTTCAGAATACCGTTGATGGGGTATTTGTTGAGAGACTTATTAATGAGATTCCTCAAGCCTGGAGTGTATAACTTAGTTTTTGAGTAGCCATCCAACTTCAAATTATTCAAGCTGGTGGGATTTTCAATGTTGAGAAGTTGGGACTGATTGATGTAATTATTGGGGGAGTTGTGGCTTGGAGAGTCGATATTAGAAGACGAAACTGAGGGGTTATCACCATAAAACAGATATCCGTTTGGCATGAACTTGGAGCTGACGTCTATCTCGTTGGTCAAGTCTCCCATATCATTGATGAAGTTGAAATCGAAATGATCTGTGGTTTGTTGATGCAAGCGAGAACCAGCCTGTTTGGACTGGGATCTTCGGGAGGACGTTGAGGTGCTCATGTTGGTGGCCACAGGCGACTGAAGATGATCTTCTTCGAACTCTTGTTTGATGGGAGTCAACATGGTGTTCAATTTGTAGTCTGTGTGGAATTCTGCCGACATGGATTCGGGAATGTCGTAAAATGAGTATCCATATACCTCTTTATCCTCGTCTTCAGTTTTCACTTTTGCATTCTTGAAATCATTTTGCATTGTTGCCGTGGGCATCATATACGACAAATTGTTCAAATCGAATTTCTTATCTTTGCTTACATCAGAAAGGCCAGGAATAGAAGGCAAATTGTTGAGCCACAAGTGATCGTCATAACTGTGAGACGGATGGAGCTGAGGAGTGGAAAACTCCACGTTCTCGGATGCTGGATATAAATCATTGAATTCCAGAACATTCATGGCGTAGTTTTGACCGGACTGGGCCGAAAACGACGCCCCTCTACCCCTCGTCAAGATTTGTTTCAGCAATTCGGAGTTCTTACGAGACTTTTTGAACTGATGATTTGGAGGAGACCCTGAAGATTGCAGGTCGTGTATGGAAGGCACGGACTGACTCCGAGAATGCGCAGAGCTCATCTGCTGCATTTGCTGGAGCTGGCTGTGAATTGGGTCCGAATCGAAGAGATTCAAGTTGAAATTGATATCACCTTTTTTATCACTATCCGCAGGCGTGGTCATGGAAGTGCCCATGGGAGTTTGGGAGGGAGTGGGGCCCGGAGTGGCTTCCGAGGAGTCTGGGTCGGTTGGTCTTTTAACGCTCTTTCTTCTCAACCGAGTGATAGCATCTGCACATCCAGCATGCAATTTCTGAGCGTGTCTTAGCAACAAATCTCTCCGACTGAACTTCCGTTGACAGACACCACACGTGAACGGTTTCTCCTTTGTGTGGCTTCTTTCGTGACGCCTCAAGTGCTCCAATCTGGCAAATGCTCTTGTACAAGTTTGACAAACAAAAAGTCTCGGTTTCCCCGAAGGGGTTGTTCCGTAAGCAGTCAACTCCAAAGGGACTTTTTTCTTATTTTCGGGGGAACCGGAAGACAAGTCATCGGCCGAGGTCCCGTACTTGGCGGTGGGACCATCGTTGGACGACTTACTATAGTTAGGATCCATATTTTTGTATTCTAAAGAAATCATCAAATTTTGTTGGACGCTCGAAACTCCGGAATTCGTGTTTCGATGTTAGCAAAATGGAGAATCAGATATTGAATGAACCGACTAGCTCTGAAGACTTGAAACTCTCTACGGGCGTAGATACTGTGATGATAGATGGATTAATAAATAATAAGTAGTTCACCTTTGTTAGGCTCAAATAAAGTAGGTATACGAATGGGAAACAAAGTCTGGGGAAATCGCACTTTATAAACGGACATTTTTTTTAGTGAGCGAATGAGAGCACCTGAAAAATTGTCCCAATTGAGCATATGGAACCTTAATGTGACCATGGATATTCCCGTGGATATCGACATGGCGAGCGAATTTCGAGGTGAGGAGGGGGCACTGCCAGTCATGTGACCTGGATCACAATGGCTGAAGAGCGTGTGGTATACGAGGATGGGGGCGTAAGGTGGTGGAGTTGGGAGTGGGTTGTTATTGTGACAGTAGTTGCCATTGTCACTGGCATTGTTAGGCCCGCGCACGATCTGGCCGGAGATGGGTCCGTGACGTGCGCCGGCGTCGTATGTCCGTGCGAAGTTGGGTCCGTGTCGTGTTGGTCCGTGCGAGGTTGGGTCGTGCGAAGTTGGGTCGTGCGAAGTTGGGTCGTGGCCCCGTGTACGTTTTACCTGTTGGTGCCAGATCCTGGGGGCGTAACTTTCGTCCTGCCGCGTGGCTTGCTATCGATAAACCGTGCGTAAAAATCGGTCTGCCACTGTGTCTGCGTGCGAACGCCATTTCTGTCGTTCCTACCCAACACCTGTGACCCCACTTTTACAAGAACTGACTCATCCTCATCTACAAAAAGTTCCAGACTTCCACCAACTGAAAATGAGGCTTGGCGACATCCTCAAACCAAAAGTGATCTGGTCCCCACTCATCAATAGTACGAATACACGCATATCCGTCTATGCCAGTCACGTGACCAAAACCAGAAAATTGCTCAAGTGTGTAATCACGTGACACAGCTCACTCGCTCAAACCTTCAATTTTTCCCAAACCCCAATCATCTCACGTGACCTCTGTTCTCAAGTGCCTCATTCGCACTCTTACAAATCCACAATCTTCACCATTTCGCCAATGACTGTAACTGAAATAACGTCAGAAGACCAGTTCACCCAGCTCTCAAACACCAAGGATACCTTGATTCTGTTGTATTTCCACACAGAATGGGCCGAACCATGTAAAACCATGAATTCCATCTATAATACTTTATCGGACACTCCAGACAATAAAGATGTTCTCTTTTTATCTATAAATGCCGATGTACAAGGAGAAATAAGTGACTTATTCGATGTGTCTGCAGTTCCCTATTTTATTTTAATCAAGAACTCCACCATCTTAAAAGAATTAAGTGGAGCTGATCCAAAAGAATTCATTTCTGCTTTGAATGGATTAAAATTATCATCTACATCTCAAACTCCTCAAGCTGATAGCACTACCAAACAAGAACCTGAACCGGAAGCCAAAGAGGACGAAAGTCCCGAGGCCCTCAACGCCAGATTGGATAAACTTACAAAAGCTGCTCCAGTAATGTTATTCATGAAAGGTTCTCCTTCCCTGCCACAGTGTGGTTTCTCAAGACAATTGGTTGCGATTTTAAGAGAACATGAAGTACGGTTTGGGTTCTTCGATATTTTGAAAGATGATTCTGTGAGACAGGGATTGAAGACTTTCAGTGATTGGCCCACCTTCCCTCAATTATACATCAACGGTCAATTCCAAGGTGGCTTGGATATCATCAAGGAAAGTCTCGTGGACGATCCGGATTTTTTCAAGAACACCATCGAGAGCGAGGCATAAGTGTATAGATTGTGTATTTATTATAAGTACAATTGTATTCATACGAATTCAGAGTCATCCAGGAACTCATAGTCACTGTCAAACACATTTTTGTGGTTGGTGTCACTGTCTATAGGGTCACTTAATTCGTCATCGGAATCCGAGTTCATGTATTGATCGCCACCAAGTGCTTGAATGGGCATTTCTACTTCGTCTTCGTACAAATCGTCGTCCAAAAACGTCGATATGCTGCCACCAATTCTGCTATACTTCTTTTTGTTTCGGGCTCCCAAAATGAGAGGCACAAAATGGCCAAAAACGAGATTCACGTCGTCAAAACTGGCTCTGAGTTGCGTGTACCTAACGTCGTTGATGGCGGCCGCCACCTGGTTGGCGTGGCGTACCATCTTGAAGTTTTTGGTGAAGTTGATTTTACCATAACTGGAACTTTTGGTGGTGACTGAAGCGCTGTCTATGCCCACTCTGGTGCTTCTCATCATGAAATCCTTGCCTTCGTTGAGGTCATATAACAACTCGCTTACGCTGAGCCCGTCCGCTATTGATTCCATGGCTTGAAGATCGTCTCCTATCATATTGGTGTAGTTTTCTAGCACTGAAAGATGAAGAAGTTGGAGATTGTCGTAATTGGCTAGAACCTCTTCGATCGTCTTATACGTGGACTCGTCCTTGTCCAACGACTTGAATTTACTGGAGGAGTAGATCACTTTCCCTATGGCATGGAAAAGATTGAGGGTGTGGTTTCTATTATAGGATAATGTACCAGACATATCCACACCCTTCACGTAAAATCTTGACCACATTTCGAGGTTATTGATGACACTCCGGATATCTCCGGTGTCCTGACTCTCGATGAAAGCATCCACGGCGTTTTTGGGGATTTTCACAAAGATCTGTGGTTCTTGTGCAACGATACTATTTACAGTTTGTTTGATGAATTTCTTTGCAATGGCGTTGAATTTCAACGATTGCACACGCATATCAGCGAGAATCAGCTTGGGTAGAAGCGTGTTCAACGAAAGGTTGTTTTCGATGTTGAAATACTCATGAGAGTTTGTATGGAAGTTTCTTTCGATTTCAGTGACGCAAATCACCAACGGCGGTAGAATCCCCGGAAAATGTAGCCATTCGTCGATGCACAGTCTGAATTTGGCAAGGGTGTCCTTGTGGAACACATTGGGGAGTTCTTCTATCAAAACCACTTTTTGGTTTTTGCCTACCAAGTATCTACAATCGTTGAGAAATTCGTCGAATCGGGTAGCCTGGTGATACTCCACGTACCCACCGACAAGCGACTCGCTCACAAGTTTCACACTGGTCAGCTTAGAGCTTCCACTGGGTCCAGATATAAGCAATAGTCTGGGATTATGATATTGGATCATTTGTTGTACTTGGTGTTGGAGCTGTTTAAGTTTGGTAGGATTGATGCAAATGTTTTCTAGTTTGGACGGTGCATACTTCTGGATCCAAGGAGCCGTCGATGGCGTTCTTTCATGTTCTGCAAACACAAACGAGTCATCTTCAACGTCTTCGGACTCCGAATCAGAGATGACTCGTTTCATGGAAAACGCGAAGGCTGCAAAATAATCAGGTCAATGCAATTAGAGATCAAGATTACAGAAGGGTCATTAGTACATTACATTATATCATAAGGTGTAGGTCACGGGAGCTACGTAGTAAGGGTTTGGAGCTTGCGGGTCAAAGTGAGGAGGAGGGTGGACGTAAGTTCGTGGCACATACGTGTGGAGGGTTGGTCCAAAGTGCTGTCCTATACCCATGTGAGGGTGAGGTGCCATTTGGCCCATACCTACTGCTGCTCCAGAGTTGACGTACGTGTCAGTGGAACTCGTACTAGCACTTGTGCTGGGTGTGGGAATCGAACTGGAGACTGAGCCTGAGCCTGGAACTGAGCCTGGAACTGAGCCTGGAACTGAACCTGGAACAGACCGTGCCCTGACGAACTTCTTCCTCTTTCTCTGCTTCAAATACACAGCGTCGTCAGGCACGTCCACCCCCGCCCGGCTGGCGTACCGGTCATGGTGCTCGTCAGAGTGTGTTGGGATGTAGTACCAGAGTGAGTCAAAGCGTGTTTGTGGAAGCTTTCTCTTTAGTGACTCCGTGATGAAAACAGTCTCTTGGATGATTTGAATATCAGAATCCGACCCAGAGTCTGTGTCAGGATCGGGTCCTGGATTCACTCCAGAGCCAAGCGTTGTATTGTTTTGCAACTGTGGTGCTACATCGACTGTATTTTGTTCGGTTTTGTCTTTGTAGTCGAAAAACTCATCTGATCTGACCTTTCCACCTTCACAGATCACATCATCATAAGTGATTGTCATTCGCTCATAATTAGGAAGAGCGAAGATCGATATGTCACGGTACTGTGGGTCGTTCCACTTGACGACACCACACCCCACACCATCTTTATCGAAAAACACGACACTTCCCGAAGTGATGGCCTCAATGTCGATACGACGGTCACGGGTATACTTGGATGAGTGGTATTTACACACGAAATTATCAGGGAAATCAAACACCACCTTATCTCTAAGAGCACAGGTGGGATGGTATGCTCGACAACAATGTCCGTAGCTGCATTGGAAGCACGCCCCATTCACCTTTTCTCCACAAGTAAGGCACTTGAGGTCCATTTGTGCTTTGGAGATGTTTTTGATTCCATGGATCTTATTGTCGACGTTAGTCAACTCTTTGGGGAAGAACTTGCTGCAAAAACGATGAACCTTGTAGTCGGAGTCAGTTTCCAATAACTCAAAATAATTCGTTTCGAGGAGTTGTTGCAGAAGATTTATGGGACAAAGATAGCATTGGAATTGCATTCTATGCCTTTTGATGGCTTCGAGTTCGGCCTTACTCTTTCTGCCCCGTTTCTTGGGATTCAGGGTAACGGGACTGACGAGCGATTTCTCATGCAAAATCTGCACATCATCCTCACTGTCCGGGGAAACCAGATCAAGCTTTCGCTTTTTGGAAGGTTTACGTCCCCTTCTCTTTTGTGGAGGCGCTTCACTAACATGTTGAGGAGTTTGTGCGTCTGTCGGTGAGTTTGTTTGTAAACCTCCTTGTAGGTTTTCCTGTAAGTTCTCTTTCTCCAGTAATTCGACCGGAGAGCTTTCCTGTTCATCCGCTATGTGTAATCCCATATTCTTCATATACTTATCATACAACTGCTTGACATTAATCCCCACAGAGTCAGGAATACATTCACACTTATGGGTTTTTTCTCCATATGGGAACCAGTCGTCCAACGCAAAGTTCACTGATTCAGCGAGATTGTAACCGTAGTTGAACCCGGCATGGTATCCGTAGGGATAGGTGATGATGAACTCTTTTTCGTGATGAACGATCTTGTTGTATCTTACATTATGTTTATCAAGAAACTGGGGCGACACCAAGAAAGTCTTATGTCTAAGGAACTCAGGACAGTTTTTGAACTCATCATTGAAAGTCTCCTTCATGAGGTTGAAGAACTTCTGGCTTTCCTCTTGAGGAATAGAATACCATTGCTTGGGGGCACCGAAATGAATATAGTTGATCGAATACAAGTCTTGGTCCTCCAAGTGCCACGAGAAGGTGGCTTTCCAAAGACCCGCATACAAATACGCTTCGTTGACTCCCGGCAATTTCTCGTCCATAAGGTCCAAAATATTGGGAAGTTTGGCTACATTCCAAGTCTTTACTTTGTTACTGAAGAGACTTCCCATACTGTCGGCTCCATACAATGGCTCTGCATATGTGAGGGACTTCCAGTACGATTTTTCGAGCTGTTCACAACGGTCGGCGGTAAACTCGTTGGTATCGATTTTGTAATCGGACGTAACCAGTTTTGTGGACTTTGAGGATTTCAAAGATCTGGTCAGTTTCGACTTGTCCGTGGCCTTCGAGGACCGCAAATTCATCGTACGTGTTGATTCACTCTCCTTATTTTCGGTGACAGGAGCTTCGGTTCTTCGGGTTGGTTTTGGTGGCTGGTGATTGGGCTTTTCAGAAAGACTTTTCCATTGGGAAATGGAATACGTTCTGGCTCTCTCAATGTTCTGTTGGGTGTATACACCATTGGACACCTGGTTCATGTTCTGAACTATAGGGTTCTTAATTTTGATGTTTTCAAGGTTCTGTTTTGTGTAGTTTGTGGATGTAGACTTGACCCACTGTTGAGGAGGAATTATCTTTACAATTCCCGATTGCATTCCATATTTGTTGATTGCTTTATTGAATTTGTAGAAGTCACTGAATTGTGCCGGAGTAGGCTTGAAAACGGGGACCCCGTCAGAGTAGTGGTCCGGTTGGACCACTAGGGAAGGGTCTTGGGAATAGTTCATTAGCGACTTCGCAAATCAATGGTGCGAGTTTCAGGTGCGTTGATAAACGGGAACTGGTGCGAGGACGCGAGGCTGAAGCTGGTGCGAGGGTGGTACCAGGGTGGTGCGAGGTGGTGCGAGGAGGCGGAAGCTGGTGTAAGCTGGTGAGAGCACTGCGAAAATGGGTGCAAATCTGTAACCGTCAAGCCAGTATCCGAACTACCGCGACTTTTCTACAACCACTCGGCCTGGCACGGCACCACCGGCACCACCACCAGTGTCGTTCTCGCGGTGATTACTCACTATACCCAACGCAGAAAAATTTTCAATCATGATAGACACCACTAAACTCAAGGAACCTTTGGGTACCAGAGTGGCATACCTAGACCAACTATATGCCAGTCTAAAGCAAGGAGAATTGGACCAGTCTGATTCTTCCACCCTTCTTTCCTTTTGTCTTGATTCTTATACCCATTATCAAGACCCTCAGTCAAGATCTATAGTATTGAGAATCATAAATCATTTCATAGAAACGGGCCACAAAAAGGACGTGATTGACTTCATTGGTCCAATTTCACAGACATCCAAGTCACTTGCCCTCACAGACTTATTGACGCTTTTATCATGGTGTAATTCCTTAGCAGAAAATGGAATTGAAGACGATATCTTGTCCATTTGGATCAATACCCTCAATTTATGCCTTGAAGGTGCAGAAAAATCCTCCAGTAGGAGCTCCAGAATCCACAAGTCCATTGTTTCCAGCGTCAAGTACGCATTGTCCCAGTCGTTGAGTGTAGATGCCATCGAAACCATTGTGTCCAAGTTCGATATAAATCTTGTGTCTCTCACGTCCAGCGTCGCGGTAGACTTACAACCATCCAGGCCAGAATTGTACGACGCATTTGCTGGTAAATCCGGTGAGATAATCTCCAAGTTTAACACCCTTGTGGCGACCAATTTCCCCAAGAATGTGCCCCAATCGTATTCGTTATCGTTGTTTGCATTGTTCACCAGAGAGTTCGTGAACTCGGCAAACGTGGAGGACATTTTGGCCGGGTTCGAGAAGTTGATCATGAAGAACTCAGAAGCATCTTTGGGATTTTTGATTCCCAAGTTCATATCTTCCATCGACAGTGCCGAGGTCCAGCAGTCCATAAACCAATCAAAATTCATCACCAAAGTCTTGAATGGGTTGAAAAACACAAAGGAACTCATCCGAATCGAATCGTTCAATACTTTATCGCATTTACATTTCAATGATTACACCCAGCTCTTGGATGTGGCCAAGACTGCCAACGTGGACGCCAAGGTGTTGATCTACAAGTTGGTGTCGTTGTGTGAGGTGGAAGATAAACTGGCTTTCCTCAAGCAATTGGTACCGGTCTTGAAAAAAGATGTGAACGAAGCTACTTTGGAGCCTTTGATAACGGCATTCATGACCAACTACTTCCAAGTTCCGGAATCGAAAGAGTACCAGACAGTCATCAGCGACGGTCTCAACAACAAGAAGTTGAATTTGAGAAGATTGTGGTACAAGGGCTTGGGATCCAGTGCGTATGACTCCAGAGTCAACTCGCTTGATTTCTCCACCACCATCAAAGAGTTCGTCACTTCCCCCATATTGATGGTCAACAATAAGGGAATTGCATGTATCTTCGTGGCCGTTTATCTCATCAAAACACTCGGGTTGGACGTAGACATTTCCAAGGTTTTCGATAACGATAAAGTTCCATTGGTATCCTCCAAAATTTACAGCAAGTTGAGTGCGTCTGAGGACGTGATTTGGGGGGCCAAGGTCTTGCAATTGGCATCCTCCCGTGACCTAGACTACGGCTTAAGCTGGTTCTATTTATTTGCCTCGTCCAATGTGGCCCCACAAACTCGTCTCCAAGTGTTGCAGTTATTATCATCCACCGACTCTCAAATCGGAGACGCAGTCATAAATGCCATTTTCCAGTACTTTGTGAACCCCGTGGACGAACTCAACATCGACATCAAGTCGGTGTCCTCCTCGTTGAAGTATTTGATCAAGCTTAGCAACCAAGTCAAGTTGGTGTTCATTGCAAATATCGAGTCCCTTCACGTAAAGAACAACTGGATTGGATTGTCGCAGCTCGTACAATTGAATATCGAAAGTTTCATTACTGAGAACTTCGACCTGGCCTGGTCTTTGACCCAGGACATCCTTACCAACCAGCCCCAATCGTCTGTTATATATAAGAGTGCCATTAAGACGGTAGGCCAGTTGTGCTTCATAGTGTCGAAACTCGTGATTCCTCGACTCATCAGTTCGTTCGAGTCGGAGTTGGACTTTTCTGTGGACGCTTTAACTCTTGATATATGGAAAAACGAGTCGGAGTTTCCTGTTGTCAATGTCATCAAGAACCTGAAACTCGAGTTGAATAAAAATTCCAAGGACTATGAAACCGCAAAGTGGGAATTGGAGTTGAAGAAAGAGCTCAAGAAAGTGTCGAAAGAAGATCAGAAGTTGATCAACGAGCAGAAGGAAAAAGAAAAGGCCATCAAGGTTGAAGTCCAGCAAAAAGTCAACAACTTGGTGAAGAACTTCAATATCATCAACGAGTTGGTGAGCATCTCCAAGAACTTTGATACCAATATCGAAACTTGGTACCCTAGATTGATCACCATTCTCACCAAACTCTTCCAGAACTACGAGCTTATCAACTCCGTTTCCAATGACTTGTTTGCATCCACGTACTTGAATTTGTCCAGTTGTATTTCCTCCAAGTTCGACTACACATTCAAACAGTTGATTGGATTGAACACCATCACTTTTTACACTTCTGGTGACCCCGAGGACTCAGTGGTGTCCAAGATTTTATTCAGAGTCAAGTTCCTCTCTGACCAAATATCTTTGGACTTCATTACTGTGTCATACTTGTATCCAATGTTGATCAAAATCTTGGATATCGGGTATAAAGTGGCTCTCAAGCTGTCAAAGCAAGTCACCACTTCCGAGTTTGTGAACGAAGATCCTAAAGAGGAACAACTCTTGTTGGCACTTGAAGTGTTGAACAGCCACGCAGACATCTTTGCAAACACGCTTATTCCAAGACAAGACGTTCTCAACTACCTCTTGAAACTCATCAAGCTTCCTCTGAAACAAAAACTCGCAAAGGATTGTTTGGTGTCTGTATGCTCCAACATCTCCATCAACTTCACCTCCGAAGACTTGAAGATCTTATTCGACATCTTGATCACCTCAGACGTCAATGTCAAGTTGACCATTCTCGAGATTTTCGACTCTGAATTCGAATTCGATGTTGAAACTTCCAACGAAGTATGGATTACTTTGCATGATAACGATGAAAGAGTGGCTGCATTATCAGAAACTATCTGGTCCGAAAACGAATTTAAGATTCTCCCATCCATGCCATACGATATTGTGGAGAAGTTTGCATCTCAAGAAGATTCCGGATTAAGACTTTCGATTGCCAAATCCATTGTGGACTCGGTACCCGAACAATTAGGGGAATACCTCGAATTCTTGTTCAAATTCTACGATACCATGTCTCGTCCACCTCCAGCCCAATTAGACGAATACGGATTGGAAATCAAGAGCTCCATCTCCAATAAAGACAGATGGGAGTCTAGAAGTACGGTTGCATTGACTTTGAAACATCTTAGTTCCAAATTAAACGAATCCAACATAGCGTCTGTGTTTGAATTTTTGATCAACAAAAAGGCCTTGAATGATGCCAATGAGTTGGTTCGTCAAGAACTACAAGACGCAGGACTCGAGATCATCAACCACTTCGAACTTGCCAAGTTAGAAGCACTTATTCCTCTTTTCGAATCGTCCCTTGAGACAGTCAGCGAACATAACATCAAAGAGTCCATAATCATTTTGTATGGATCTTTGGGCCAACATCTTAGTCCTGATGACCTGAGAGTGCAGCTCATTCTCGAAAGATTGGTTGCTACGTTGTCCACACCAAGTGAGAATGTTCAAATCGCCATTTCCAAGTGTTTGGCTTCTCTTGTACATCTTTTCGATACCAACTTTTTGAGCACATACTTTGATAGTTTGTTCGAGACGTTATTCAGCGAGAGTCCTGCAAGTGTCAGGAAAGGGGCTGCTTACGGAATCTCAGGTCTTGTTAAGGGATTGGGTATTAAAGCCCTCCAAGATTTTCAAGTCATCAGACTTTTGGATGATGCCAGTGAGGATAAGAAGAGCTCCAGTAAAAGAGAGCTGGTTTCGTTGGCTTATGAAACCCTTTCGTTCAATCTCGGGAAGTTCTTTGAGCCTTATGTGATTGAGATCCTTCCAGTGCTTCTCAAATCTTTGGGTGACCAAAGCCCTGAAGTGAGAGCTGCTGCTGATAGAGCTGCCAAGACTATCATGGCAAACACCACCAGTTTTGGGGTCAAGAAGTTGATTCCTTTGGCCATCAAAAACTTGGATGAAATCGCATGGAGAAGTAAGAAGGGATCCGTGGAATTGTTGGGTGCCATGGCATATTTGGACCCTGCGCAATTATCATCTTCACTTTCAATCATTGTGCCTGAGATTGTTGGTGTTTTGAATGACACTCACAAAGAAGTCAGGAAAGCGGCCGATTTGTCTCTCAAGAGATTCGGTGAGGTCATTAGAAATCCAGAGATCCAAAAGATTGTTCCCGAATTGATTCAAGCTATCGGTGACCCAACAAGACATACAGATGCTGCTTTAGATAAGCTCATAAAAACTCAATTCGTTCATTATATCGACGGTCCTTCGTTGGCATTAATCATCCATGTGATCCACAGAGCCATGAAGGATAGAAGTGCAAACACCAAACGTAAGGCATGTCAAATTGTAGGTAATATGGCGTTCTTGGTTGACACCAAAGACTTGAAACCATACCTTCAATCATTGATCCAAGAGTTAGAGGTTTCCATGGTGGATCCAGTTCCTGCTACTAGATCCACAGCTGCAAGAGCTTTGGGTTCATTGGTGGAGAAATTGGGCGAAGAGCAATTCCCTGGCTTGATACCTAAATTGCTCGGAAACTTGCAAGACGAATCAAAGGCCGGAGATCGTCTTGGTTCTGCACAGGCTTTGGCAGAAGTTGTTTGTGGATTGGGATTATCCAAATTGGACGAATTGTTGCCAGAAATCTTGTCAAATGCAAAATCTCCAAAGAAATTTGTCAGGGCTGGATTCATGCCTCTTTTGTTATACTTGCCAGTTTGTTTCGGACTGCAGTTTGCTCCTTATTTGAGTAAGATCATTCCTCCCATTTTGAATGGATTGGCAGACACCGATGAAGAAATCAGAGACATGGCTTTGAGATCTGGTAGACTTATCGTCAAGAACTACGCCAAGATTGCCGTGGACTTGCTCTTGCCTGAATTGGAAGCCGGATTGAATGATGCCAACTATAGAATCAGACTTTCATCTGTTGAATTGACAGGTGACTTATTGTTCCAAGTCACAGGTATTTCTGGTAAAACCGAATTGGACGAAGAATTTGATGCTGGTGAAATCACAAAGAACTTGGCAGAGATCCTTGGTGTTGAACATAGAGACAAGGTGTTATCGTTACTTTTCATTTGTAGAAGTGATGTTAATAATGTTGTTAGAACCAAGACCATCGAAATTTGGAAGGCTCTTGTTGCCAACACACCAAAGATGGTCAAAGAGATTTTACCTGAGCTCGTGGAAATTATCATTAAGAAGTTGGCCAGTGACGAAGAAGTGGAGAAAACCATTGCTGCTGCCACCATGGGAGAAATGGTCAAGAGAGTTGGTGCTTCTAATTCTCTTTCTCAAGTATTACCTAATTTGGTGAAGTTACTTGACTCACACGATTCCAACATCAAGGAAGGTGTCTGTATTGCATTGACAGAGTTGATCAAGTCTACAAGCCACGATGGGTTGGTTCAATTCGAGGATACGTTCATCGAGATTGTTCGTCGTACACTTATCGATGAGTCATCAAATGTTAGAAACGCTAGTGCAGTGGCCTTCGATTCATTGCAAACAGAATTGGGTAAGAAGGTTATTGACGAAATCATCCCTAACTTATTGAACATGCTTTCGAAAGATTCCGAGTACGCTTTATTGGCTTTACAAGATATCATGTCCACCAAAGCCGATGTGATCTTCCCAATCTTGATTCCTTCGTTGTTGTCTCCACCTATCGATACCTTCAAGGTGGCTGCTTTGAGCTCTCTTGCTTCTGTTGCAGGAAACGCCTTGTACAGAAAGTTGAGCTTGGTTATCAACACTTTGGTGGATTTGATTGTATCTTCTGAAGGTGAAGAAAAGAGTTTCATCGAACAATCCTTCGATAAGATCATTGTTTCCATCAACGACCAGGACGGAGTTGATCCTCTTTTGCAAACACTCCTTCCATTAACCAAACACGAAGACTACAAGAAACGTGCAGTTGTGTACGAAAGACTCGGACTGTTCTTCACCAACACCAATTTGGACTACTCAGTTTACCTTGTGGACATGATCTCTTCGTTCATCCTTTCATTGGGTGACAAGTCCATCGAAGTGGTTAAAGGTACGTTTGAAGCTTTATCAGCATTGATTAAAGCTCAACCTAAAGAAAGTCTCGCCAAGTTGGTCAAGCCAGCTCAACAATATTTGATGCTTACAGGAGTCAAGGGAGAAGAATTGGATGCATTCAAGCTTCCAAAAGGCCCCAACTGTATTTTGCCTGTGTTCTTACACGGGTTGATGTACGGAACCAGCGAACAAAAAGAATTGAGTGCCATGGGTATAGCTGATGTTGTGGATAAGACTCCAGCCGATAACTTGAGGCCATTTTCCACCGTCATCACTGGTCCATTAATCAGAGTTATTGGAGAAAAAGTCAATTCCAACATCAAAGCTAGTATTCTTGTTGCCATTAACAACTTGTTGACCAAGATCCCACAATTCTTGAGACCTTTCATTCCTCAGTTGCAAAGAACATTCGTTCGTTTGTTGAGTGATCCAAGCAACGATGATTTGAGAAACAGAGCAGTCGAAGGATTGGGAATTTTGATCAAATTCCAACCTCGTATTGACTCTTTGGTGATTGAACTTATCAGTGGATGCAGAAACTCCGACGAGGAGGAGATCAAATTGACGATGTTGAAAGCCATTCTTGAAATAGTGCAAAAGTCTGGTGATAAACTTAACGAGTCAAGTAAGCTGAACATCATGACTTTGATTGAAGATGAATTTGGAGACGTAAAGGGTAAAATCAGTATCCAATACGCCAAGTTACTCGGTACTCTTTCCAAGATCTTGACCCAAGAGGAAACAGAAGACATAGTCAGGACCAAGATCTTGACCAAGGATACCGATCTGTTGAGATTCTCCATTATTGGTCTCAATGCGTTCTTGAAAGAGAGCTCCAGTAAGTTGTCCAACTTGACAGAGCAAATCGTTGAATTTGTGGTTGGTACCAGTGACTTATCAGAAGCATTCTTCAGTGACAACGCGGTGTTGGCTATTGGTAAGATCTTATTGGGAGACTTGGAGCTTTCGAACGAGCAATCAAGTAAACTTATTCATCAATTGTGTGATTTGGTCAACAGACAAGATTACTCAAATGATACCAAGAGAGTTGCCCTTGCCATTCTCAGAACCGTCAGTCGAACCAAGTTCGAGTACATCGAGAAAGATTTGGACTTGATTGTTCCATCGATATTCAGCAACGTCAGATCGATGGTGATTCCCACCAAATTGGCAGCCGAAAAGGCCTTCATGGCGGTTTTCAAACTCACTGAAACCGAGGATGTGTTCAACGTGTGGTTTGATAAACAGCTGGACCCCATCGAAGTTGAAGAGTTCGGATTGAAGTATCCTAAGCGTAGCATTGGAGACTACACAAAGAGAGTGGCTTTGAGACTAGCAAAGATCGAAATCGAGAGAATCGAACAAGGAGGAGACGAGGAAACGTTGTTCAGTGACCGGATCGAAGACGAGCAGGAAATCTGGTCAGTCGGGGGAGTTTAGAAGTAATGTAAGAGTAATAGATCTATAAATACATTTATAATACACTATCCAATATTAATGTTCTGCCTTGATGTTCTTCTTGTCTATAGACATGTTCGTTGGGAGGTCCAAATTCAACGACCTGATGCTCGGTAGAGGCTTTTCTTCGTCATCGTTGGTACCGGAGTAACTTGACGGTTGTGAGGAATGATTGATGGAGTGGGTATGATGATGGTGGTGGTGATGGTGGTGAGATTGAGGCTGCGGCTGGGCCTGGAAATATGACGTCAAGTTGGTGGAACTGTTGTTTGCAGAAAGAATGGGGGTTGTGGCAGAACTTAATCCCATTACTGGGGAATTTGGAAGAGTAAAGTGTTTTGGAGTTGGGGAGTTTGGCCTGGATTTCTTTAGTCTCTGTTTGACATAATCCAAATCGGAGTCGTTGAGAGCCCCGGAGCTGGAATACAGAGGAATCGGGGCGTGTGGGTGCTGGCTATGCTGATGTGAATGCTGATGATGCTGGTGTGAATGACTGTGTGAATGAGTGGACTGGTGAGGGTCCAAGGGAGTCATTCTTTTTAGCGTCGACAACGTGGTGAGCTTTGGTTTGGGGTGGTACTGGTTCACTGCAAGACTCAGCAAGTACTGTAGGTTATTTGTGGAGAATGAGTTGATGTTGTTGGACCCTTTGAAATAGTCACTCAACGAAGGAAGCGACTTCAGATTCAAGTTGTTGAGTTCCTGAGAAGCAGCCGAGGCCAAGATATCGATGTTCATGGTGGAGTTGCTCAGGTTGTTGCTTATGGACGACTCCAAGTTGCTCGTCAAGGCATTCGGCAAATGATTCACCAAATTCACACTCAGGCCCTTTGATTTGGTGAGACTCAAGTTGAGATTGGTGTTGGAGTTGGCGTTCGAAGACTTTCCGAACGTGTTCACCGACGTGGTGGAGCTGGAGGCGGTTTTGACGATTTCTTCGTCGCTTTCCTCGAGTTTGGGCGAGAGCCGTGGCAGAGTTGTGGTGGAGTTGGAATGGTCTAGCGGCTGGTTTTGCACCTGCAGATGAAGCTGTTGTAAATGCTGAGCTTGTGATTGTGGCTTGGATTGTGGTTTCGATTGTGGTTGGTGCTGAAGCTGAGCCTGGAGCTGAGCTTGAGTTGAAGGAGGACTCGGGAGATTCAAGGTTTTGAGGGTGCTGGTTCCCGGGATCTCTTCGTCGCCTGAGCCCACAGCATTGGCACCTCGTTTCTTCAGAAGGTTCTTATTCCTTCGTGAGTTCGGGTTGGTGTGAATTCTCGAGTGCCGTGTAAGTTCGTCGGATCTAGAGAATTTCTTAAAACACCCGGGGTAATTACAACTGTGAGGCTTTTCTCCCGTGTGAGTTCTTATATGCCTGGTCTGGTGCTCGAGCCTGTGGAACGCCTTGTCACACATGGGACACTTATACGGCCTTGGGTTTGGGTCTCTTTTCGGAGATGAAATATCCTTGTCTTGATTAACAGACATTGTGGGGAGATTTGCAAATAGACTTTGATAATGTGGGGGAAGAAGCAGTTGGGACGATCACGTGGGTAGCACCGATGATCTTATTGGGTGTAAGGGGCGTGGTGGATATGAATAAATGTACGTGCAGGTGCTTTGAATTATTGTTTGCAAAAGGGCTATGGCCTTGTGTCAACTTGAGAATCCTTAAAGTGGAGAGGAGAATGAAAGTGCGAGTGAGAGTGCGAGTGTCAGTTTGGGCGAGTACGAAAATTTTTTTGAGATGCGGCATCGGGCCAAGATAGTGCGAGAGTGCGAGTGACGTGGCGGTGGCGTGGGGCGACGTGGCGGTGTGGTGCGAACCTTGGCTGGTGCGAGCTTGACTACTGTGAGGTTGCAATTAGTTGCAATTAGTTGCAATTGTGGATTTATAACTGACTTGGAGAGAAAAAAAAGGGAGCCCAGGTTGGAGCCGTTTAGGGCATGTCATTTAGCGTGAGTGATGAAGAAGTTGCAAAGTGAGATCACAATCCGTTTCACCATGAGTGATGTCATAGGTTCGTGTGCATGTTAAGTTGCTTGTGGTGGTATGTTGATCCTACATCGGATAATTGTGGAGAAACACGGACGATTTAGGGGATGGAGATAAGCGATGACTGGTGCTATTTTCACGGCCGAGGGTCCCCGGGCGTGGACGACACATTCGCGTCACATGACGAAAAACACCGAGAACCGAAGTGTCACGTGATATACCACTTCTATGGGCCGTTATCTATACCGTGTTCACCCACACAAAAGCATGGAGCAGGTGAATACGATACCCGGGTTCAGTGCATCTACTTCATAAGTTTCAAACGAACTAGAGATGACACTGACTTCAACTAAATAATCTATCCTGAGTATACAACCTCTCCAAGTCCACCACCTCGTGTCTTCCGAGCTCACTCACAGCATTGTGTAGATTCACCACATCCGATCCCAATACCAACTTCCTCTTCACCTTTTTTCGTGTGTATATACTGGCCTCGTCATTGGAAGTATCCTCATCGTCTTCATTGAGATCTCCATCTTCCATCATTTCATCTTCTCGATTGGCTTTGGGTGCTTCAATTTGTCTGTACCCGTGACTGCGATTGAACACAAGCCCCGTACTCACTCCATGGAATAGCTTGTTGAACTGGAAATCCAATAGCGTCTGGTTCAGGTTCTTGGATTGTGATTTATCCTCGCTTTGCTTGCCTATGTTATTTATTAACTGAGCCACTAGCTTTATGGCCTCCAACTTCCCACTCTCGTTCGTCTCGTCTATATCTTTGGTTTGTAGAAGCTCGTGTACCCACGTTTCTTTGTTGATGTACTTGATGAGCTTATCGTCGGTGCTGGTGACATATATCTCAATATCAAGCGAATAATACCGATCTGCGTGGTTCCCAAACTTGGCCCTACGCTCACTACTGACGACTCCGCCCTCCTTGTAGTCTTCTGGGTACGTTCGAAACGCCCCTATTTCCACCTTGCCTTGTTTGGCGCTCTTGAATGGATCTATAACTATGGCAAGATACGGATCTTGAGTCTGGTTCAAACTCTGGGTACTGACATCTATTCCACTCAACCAGCACCCATATCCAGGATGAGAGTGGTACCACCCTACTATGTTTTCCCCGGGCCTTAGAACCCGGTTCAATTGAAGATACAGCACCATATATTCATATCCTTCGAGTTGAGCATTGACTCTTGTTTCTGTTCCTTCCACCGGAATTGCAAACACATCGGTGACAATGATCTTGTTGTGATGGATCTTGCCTATGAGCAGTCCCATGATTTCTATGTTGCCGCCTCTGCTTGCATGTTGTGCCATTTTAAATATTGCCAATGTAGAAATGATGGCTTTATTGAAGTATGTGGGATTGTATCTCCAAGGCCTTTCTTTTGTGAGAACTTCTGGAGTCTGGAGGTTCTTGATGGCATCTCCATGCACTGAAACTTCCACGGGCCTGGAGTTGGGCTTGTATATGGTTGATATTTGTGCTAATGTGTGGGATTTAGGTTCTGCCATGGAGTATGTACAAGAATGCGAATCAAAGTGCAAGCAAAAGTACAGATGAGAAACCTACATGGTTCTACAGACAATTGAAGATATACCACTTTAGATGACGTAAGTACTTACAATACATGACTGGAGGCCGACACTCGTTTCAAACCAGTCTAATTTTTTTTGGGGATGTAATAGAAGTATTGCTCAGGCTGTTGGTCCTGATAAATCTGACTAGTTGGACGTGGAGGAACCAGCCTGTGAGTAACACGGTTAGTAGGTCTTCCCTTCTTGGTGTTGGGTCTGAAAATCACATCAGCACGTTTGGAGACCGTGAGTGGAGATGGAGCCGATTTGTCTCCTAGGTAGTTGAATTTACCACCACGTTTGGTATCAATCTTGGATTTCGACCGGTTCTCTTTATACTGCACATGTAAAGTTTTGTTCTTTAACATCGAGTGGTTTTCACACTCAACGGCTCTTGCGGATGCCTCTTCACTCAGGTATTCGATGAATGCAAATCTGGGCTTGTGAGGCTTGGAAATGAGCTGAAAATCGATGATGGTCCCGTGACGTCCAAATCTTTCTTTCAAGTCGTATTCAGTAACATCATCGCTTAAATGGCACACAAATATCGAACAGTTATCAAACGATGCACGGGGAGTGGGAGTAGATACTTTCAGTTCGATGTTCTGTGCCCATTCAACATGGACAGATATCTTTGTGGATAAGTTTGCAAACGCTTTAATTGCATCTTCACGATAAACGAATTTGACGAACCAGAAGTAGGAGGGAATGGGGTTGAAGTTGATGGATCCCCTTTCACTAGAACTGTAAACAACCTCCACGTCTCCAAATTGCTTGAATTCCCGCTCAATACTGGGTTCATCCGTAAGTGAAGGACATCTAATGAAGATGGTACGGTTTACTTTTGCAGCTTCACAGCGGATTTTCCTATCGAACAACAAAGAATTGTTACCATTTGCAATGGCACTTTGGCAGTCTTGGTCACGAGAATACTGCACAAAAGCGTATGGGCGATTTGCAGGATCTCTCAACACTTTGACCATTAAAATGGGGCCGTATTTGGCAAAATGGCTTGCAACTGCCTCACCCAACTCTTCATCTGTTTTGGAAGACTTCAAGCTTCCGACGAATGCACATGCAGAAGGTTTTGGTCTAACATTCGAGCTCAAAGTGGTTGGATTTGTATTAGCGCCATGAGAATCGTTATCGCCACTTTCAACGAGTGGTGCCTTCTGAGCATCTGCACGAGCCACCAATTCGTCAGTAGACTGACGAGGGGACTTTGCTTCTGGAAATGGGGCGATGTTTTCTTTATCAGAGTATGTGTGGGAAGCACTAATGGTTGTATCGATGTCAAAAGACACGTTACTTTTGGAGTCAGCGGACTCAAATTGGGGCATATGGTCTGTTAAGAAGACCGAATTGGTTTGCATGGTGTCTGGGTGGATTAGTGGACGAACTGAACAACTTTTGGGTACACTTTGTGGATACTGGCGTGAGGAAAGGTGTTTTAGTAACAAGATTATATCGCGTTTTGCAACCACAAAAAGTATTGAGAACCGAACGACTTGAAGGTTGGAGAGATTGGGAGAAATATGAGACACGATTATGTGACTCAATTACAGAGGACACTATTACTAGACTCAATTGCAGAGGATTCAATTGCAGAGGACTCAATTACAGAGGACACTACATAGGACACTACATAGGACACTACATAGGACACTATTACATAGGCCTCGATTGCATAGTACTTAATTACATAGAAATCCATTACATAGAACTCAATAGTATAAGACTCAAATATATAAGACTAAATTCTATTAGACTCAAGTAAATAAGACCAAATTCTATGGAAGTCAATTACATAGGACTATTGTATAAGCCTCAACTATATAAAACTATTGTATAAGCCTCAAATATACAAGAATATTGTATAAGACACAATATAAGAAAATATATATTAGATTATGTAGGATGAAACAACTACAAGGGCAACAGCCACGATGGTGAGTGGAGCCTGGAATCTCAATCTCGTGGCTCCGGCTGTGGGAGGCTGGAGACACACACTCACAGTTTCAACTACAGTTACTGAGACTGGAACTGGAGAAGTGGACGTAGCTTCAGTTTGGAAATGGGTGGTTGGTGGGGGCTCTTGTGGCTTGTGTGAAGAAGGGTGAGTCGTGGGGACGGGGGATCCAGGTATTGACGGTGAAACTGGTGCTGTAGAAGTAATCGGTACTGGAACGGAAGCAACCGGTACAGGAGCAGAAGTAACTGGTACAGCAACAGAAGTAACCGGAACAGCAACAGAAGTAACCGGAACAGCAACAGAAGTAACCGGAACAGTAACAGATTCAAATGGTACAGGTGTATTCTCACCTGTTGTAGTGATCTCCACTCTCGTACCGATTCTCGTATCAACTGAAACTCCCGTAGTTCCTTCACCAGGAATGGTCACCAACGCACACGAGAAAGTCTCGTGGGTCGTTTCTATTTGTATGAACACATAGTAGTATGTGTCCACAACAGTGGTGAGGATATCAATAACACTGGTGGTGAAGTAAGGAATTGTATGAAGATGCTGCTGGGTCTGGTTGGAAAATCTGGTGAACTGATTGGCAGTTGTGATCACGTAGTGTGAGGAGACCAAAACTGTTGATTTTGTGTTTGATATGGTTGTCAGGAGGTGAGTAGAGGTAGAAGAAACGGGATACGTGGATGTTAGTGTAGACTCAGAGCAAACAGAGATTGGTGTTGGTGTGGTACAAGGAACAGTTGTCAGAGTTGTGACGGTACTTTGTCTCGTGACTTCGGTACTCTGTCTCGTGACTTCGGTACTTTGTCTCGTAACTTCTGAAGTAGCTTCGGTGGTTGTGGTATCGGTAGGGCTATTTGTAAAAGCTGATGTAGTGGTGACGGAAATAGCAGTAGAAGTGGGACTCGTGAACCTTGTGGTACTTGAAGTACTCGTAAGAATTGTAAAACTAGAAGTACTCGTAAAACTGGAGATACGCGTAGTACTAGTTGTACTAGTTGTACTAGCTGTACTTGTTGTACTAGTTGTACTAATCGAACTTGTTGTACTAACTGCACCAGTCGAACTTCTCGTACTCGTAGTATCCCCGTTATCACCAGATCCCCCAAAGATAGGCGGAAACGTGGTACTAACACTAGAAGTCGTTACCAACTCACAATCTCCACAATCATCAAATCCAGGATTGGCCTAATGTTAGTTGCATTGTATACACCGTTCACTCACACGTACTCTGTCACACAAAGCTCTAGCAATTAAAAATATCAAAAAGTAATTCATTACTTGATCAGGTATCAGCTGAATCAAGCCCGTAGGAACTCAGTGGGTAAATAGAGTCTATATAATGATCACGTGATTTTGGTGATCTATCACTATTGGTACGTGCACGGTTTTGCATTTTGGCTGCGAATCCTTTTGCTTACTGATTGACTGGCTTTGTGTATTGCATGGTGGGTGAAGGTAGGTGGAGTGTGGTTTGATTGCACTTTAACATATATGTGATGAATACAGTATAATGTCGGATTCTGGTGTTGATGTATTTGGTTTTCTCTGGTGTTTTCTCTGGTGTTTTCTCTGGTGTTTTCTCTGGTGTTTTCTCTGGTGTTTTCTCTGGTGTTTCTCCTCGTGCTTCTCCTGATTTCTCCTGGTTGTTTTTGTGGATGCTTTGGTGCTCCCCCAATAGAAGTCTTGTATTCCTTGACGACAAATTGAATGTCAGCTTTCATGTTCGAAAATATCGGAGATTTAACACAAAATTGATATTGGTTGGATATAATCGTCACACCAGAAGATGGAGGCCTTATGTAATGCTGACTTTCCTTTTCCTATGATGCCAACGTAACTTCGATACTCTTCAATGCCTCATATATCAGGAGTCGACTTTAATTCTGCTGGCACAAAATCATCAGGGCTTCTTTTGGAACCTTCAATCGAAAGCTATATCCTATTTACAGGCTTATTTACAGGCTTATTCACAGGCTTGCCTTGTAAGTGCTCCGTACTAGCACCGTTGAGTCCACTTCATACAAGTCGCGTGACTCCACATATCCCCAGGCCCAGTTCTCCGCCGTAAATGATCAAATTCAGACGGGAGAAGCCCCGAGAGAATTAATAAATTACACAGTCAAACAATAAGGCATTACCAAGTCCCCGAATATAAATACTGTTTAAGTATATCAAGATCGTTTAAATTGTCAGTAGACATAAACTGGAACACAAGAAACCACCGTGAAGAGATTACGTTTCACTCTTGGACTTAGTTCAAGACTTACCACGCAAGTGTTCAAGGTATCGATAAGACACAAGACCACGTGACCAGAGACTGCCAACGCACTTGGGAGCCGTGCGATTTGTGGGCCCGCAGTGGCACCCGCCTCGTGGTACCTCCCAGAACCACCGCGATCGTGGAACGGACACTGGCCCTGTGGCCCAACGCGCTCCGCGTGTATCTCATCTCAATTTTTTCAAGATTTGCACCCTCCACATCGATTCAACATACAAAATGTCGAACAACAAGAAAAAATCCATTAACCCCATCATCGACCGTATATTGATGAACCCTTTGAAATTCATTCAAAATAACTCTTTGGAGCCGGTATCGGAGTTGAAATCCTCAAACATGGTGGTGTTGGCTAATAAGTCCAACGCTAGCTCTCCTTCTGCCAAACCCACACCTGTGAAAAGTGCCACAACCAAAAAACGGAAACTGGTATCTATGGCCGAAGCTCTTCAGGCATACACCGGCAAACAGTACGGCACCAGCGGTAAGAAAAGACGGAAAACCAAGGCCCTCAGTGATAGTGAGGACGATACCAAAGGCGAAGATTTGGGCGAAGATTTAGGTGAAGATTTAGGTGAAGATTTGGGCCAAGATTTAGCCCAAGACTCAGCTCAAGACTCGTACAACTCGGGCAAAGACGATAGAAGTCCAAAAGAACACACACACGAAGATGCTAAACACATAGACGAGGACGCAAACGAGTCTGACAAATCGTCCTCAGATATATTCGAATCTGCAAACGAGTACCAAAGCTCGTCGGACTCCGATTTCCACAAAGAGCAAACACTGGAGGTGTCGACACCGCCATCAGAATCGCCTCTCTCGGAAGAACCAGAAGATCTCAATGCTTTGAAAGAAGACTTGAAAAGAGACGAATTGCAACATACAAAGCCGGTCGAAAGTGAAGGTGACTCCAAAAGTGAAGCCACGATCCAGGAACCAAAGATAGACATCAGTGGGTTTTATCTGATCAATGAAAAGCCCGTGGATAGAGGCAGCAATGGATCTGACAGAATCAATAAAAGCTACCCAAAGCTGTACGCTCACAGAAAACCTTTGGGATTACTCAACCAGGGGGTCACGTGCTACATGAATACCGCCATCCAGTCCATGATCCATATTCCGGCCGTGTCCAACTACTTGAACGAGGTGAACAACGGCAAACACAAGCAACTTGTGAATCGATCAGTGACACATGTGTTGGCAGAATTAGCACATAGGATGTGGAATCTCGAAAACAACAAGAAGAAGTACATCCACCCCAAGAAAATGATCAACAGATTAGAGGACATCAATTGCATGATGTCTGAGTGGCAACAAGAAGACAGCCACGAATACTTTATGAGTTTGATGTCAAGATTACAAGAGGATTCTACGCCCAAAGGAGTCAAACTCAATAAGTCTGTGATTTATGACATATTTGGAGGGCTACTCAACCAAACTGTCATTTGTCACCGGTGTCAAAATAAAAGTGAAACCAAACAAGAATTTTACGATCTTTCGCTAGGCTTCAAAAAGAAGAAACAAGCAAAGTTCACCATCGAGAGATCTATCAAGGACTTTTTCAGTCAGGAATTAATCAAGGCAGAAAAAGGAGACAAAGACACAGGGTATTTCTGTGAGAAGTGTAAGAGAAACACCAATGCAATCAAATATAGTACCATTGATGTTTCACCTGAATATTTAACCATTCATCTAAAAAGATTCAAATTCAACGGCAGCCAATCGATGAAAGTCAAACAACTGATCAAATACTCAGACACAATCGAGCTCACGGACTACACGTCCGACAAAACACCAACGGTGTACAAGTTGGTCAGTATCATCAGTCATGAAGGAAGAAGTTTGAGTTCTGGACATTACATATCTCATTGTTTACAGCCAGACCAATCATGGTATACATATGATGATGAGTACATCAACAAGATCAACGAAGTACAAGCCCTTAATGACCCTTCAGCATACGTACTTATATATTCCAAGTTGAGTAAGAAGTAATCCTTACTCAACGTATTTATGGTAATGAATAGTAACGACTCAATTTGGTTGCAATAAAAAGTAGTGCGCGTTGGCTGCAAAATCGTGTCACCAGAGAGGCCTCCTTATCAAACGAGCATATAATTAATGACGTATACATTCCATTACCTTACCTATTTACCGATGTGTGCCTAATCTACCTGGATACCATTTGTGACCCTATACTACCTCGCCTAATTATGGCTTGCCTGCCCCTTGTGTCCCGTCCGGTAGTCACAAAAATTGTCGTAAAAAATCGTACAATCTTTGACGAGCCGGGTGACTATTTGGAGAACTCTATTCCTCGCTTGAGAGATGAACAATGACAGCTGTGGGTGTTACAACTCCACCATCACGTCTGTTTCTTCCATTTCCCGAACATTCTGTAGTCTGAACCTATTCAAGGATTTGATGTCTGTGAACTTGAATTCATCCTCGTCACTCAAAGTGGAGTGAGTGGATGAAGAAGAGCTCAATCTTCTCATATAGCTCTTCTTGGCAGAGTCGATCAAGTTCTTGGTCGAAGAGTTGTTCTCAATGGTCTTGATGTACTCTTTCTCAATAACGAATTTACCCTCCTTATAGCTTTCTCTATAAGTAAAGGATTTCTTATAAGTCCAGCCCAAGATCTTGTTACACTGGTGGCACCTTACCTTTTTGATGAGGTAAACGCCGGTTTTCATTTGAGTTTCTTCAGCAGAAGCGTCAGCTTTGTAATTAATCAACTTATCCACAAGGTAAGCGGGGCCCGAAGATCCACAGAACAGGTCACTAATAATCAAACTTGTTAAGCATATGTGAGACGAACATTCCTTACAAATGATAATTTGAGTGTCATTCGATTCATAATCGTCGTTGTCAAAGAAATCCGTAATTTGTAATCCCATAGTTGAGTATAAGTATAAAAAAAGTGGAATTTGCTATGCTTTAAATAAGGGGGAACCGCAGAATGACAATTTCTCAAAATGTAAAAATGTAAAAATGGGAATCCACTCCATGAGGTCTAGATGTGTAATACCCGAGCGACACACTTATGAGATAAATGCCACGGGCTGGTAAAATGCAACCTCTACCAACCGACTACTTCAAAACACTCTACTACGTCACCACAGACAGCTACTCCATGAGTTCTAGATGTATATTTACAAGGACACTACCCACACCACATTTGAATATGAAATGAATGGATTTGATTTTCTGCGAGTGAGAGCGACATTTGTGACAAGAATCGTGGGCATTACCATTTATAGAACGGAACATTATGGAAGTTAAGTGGTTCGTTATTCAACCCCATTCTTGGTTTAGCAGCTTGGTATTTCAATCGTTTCTCATAGGAAATTCTCTTCTTGGTCAAATCCCCTTTCAAAATACATTTCAAGTGCACGTATCTATGATGAATGATCCCCATTCTTCCTCTTCCTTTAGGGTCCAATCTTTTTTGCCAGTCCCCATCACTTCCAACCCATAAACTCTGGATCCAAAGCTCATCTTGTGTGAGTCCTGCTTGTTGTGCTTGTTGCAATCCTTGTTTCAAGAGTTTTTCCAACTCCGTAGACATCTTCTTAGGATTGAAATGCAATTGGTTGATTGCATTCTTGACACTTAATCCACGAACAAATCTATTTACAACGGTGGCTTTTTTCATGGACGACTTGATTCTTAATGACTTCAAAAACACAGTGGGTTCCAAGATATCTATTTCCTTTTCTGTGAGAGAGATTTTGTATGTACGGTTATCCTTGGTAACAAAGTCATGATTTTTGAAGAATCCGTTCTTGGCTACGTTGAGCTGGAAGAGCTCTCTTTTCAATGGAGTTATGAACTTGGCGTCGTGGATCTGTTTTTCTTCCACTTGTTTACGGTAAAAGTCCTGTAATTGAGTATCTTGTTTTGGAGATATCTTTTTATTTTTGTCATCACCGTCAACATCGTCGTTTCCGGTGGACTTGACTGGACCTTGTGGGGAAGAGGCCTGTGTCACTTCACCGAACAAGTTATTCCTGAGTATGGAAGAGGTGGTGAACCCCCTTGCTCCTATGAGTCTGGGTATAGCTCTGGAAAGCATGTAAAAATTTTCAGACAGTGCGATCTTTTGCGAGTAGTTTGAGGTACATTCATTTGAGAGTTTGGCGAGTGTAAACGGCCACAGGTTTGTAGAGGAAGAGGTAACGTGATCGGGTTCCTAAAGTAACCAATAGAGTATCATATAACAGCAGAGTTGGTTTCACTTTTCCAGTCTTGTTCTAGTAGTGTTTATTAATATGCTAATCTTCGTATCCACTCAAGCTCTTGTCTCTTGGTCTATTTGGTAAAGGGTAGCTCTTAGGAACTGGCTCTTGATCTGGGAAGTACTTTCTTCTGAGTGGAGTCAAGTAGATGAGCACTGGAGCTGACAATCCAAACGCCACTGACCACACAAAATGTGGATTCACGTGTGCGTGGTAACGCAACCACTAAACTGTTAGTATTTTGGTGTCATTTCATGGCCAAGAGCGCTAGTTTGTCTTCGGTTGTCTCTTCGAGTGTACTCGTCGAGTGTAGTCAAGATGGTGGTTTGGTAAGCGTGTTGAGGCCTCAGAGAATTCAACCTGTCTCGTGCCATTCAATCCATCTCACTCGTCCAACAACCCAACACATTTTCATTGCTGGAAAGTCTAGAAGCTCGTGACATTGTCTCTTGCCCGTATTCTATCGAATAACATACCCTCAAAGGTTGTTTGAAGTACACTGGGTATTCCCCGTAGGTTTGAGTTGCACTACCCATGTTTTACTATAACGAATTTTTTATTGGCTGGCGCGGGTGAGAAAAGTCAAGTGAGCGAAAATAGGATGGGAGCTGGGGCCAGAACAACGGTAATGAAGTATGGAGGGTTGTTCACAGAGTTGACTGGTGAGAGTTATACAGGTGTGACATATGTCAAAGTCGTTCGATGGCTTGGGTTGCTGGCTGGATGAGTTACGTTACCCCTGAGAAATATTCCACCACATGCTCTTGCAAGCTTTTGGCGGGGCTACGGTGTGCTAGGGCTGTGTGCACCGCGACAACGTCGCAGCAATTTGCATAGCTCGCGGTGGAAACCAAAGCCTTTAGGGGTCCTCCTCTACATGTGCCAAACGTATCAATAGTCTTCCATTACAATCTATTTACTGTTTCTTCTTCTTCTTCTTTTCAGCCTTTGACTCGGTAGCTTCAACTCCACTGGCAATGGCCTCCTTCTGTTCGAGTTCGCTGATCTTAACAGGTTGTCCATTAACCTCCTTGTAATCAGGATTCTTCTCATAGAATTCAATCTTCAATTGATTATCGTACCATTCAGCGTAGTACAATCCTCCTTGTAAGATAACGACTCCCACAAGTAAAACCACCACGAAAAACTGGGATGCAGCGATCACATTGAGTCCCGTTTCTCTTGGAACTTCACCCCATTGATTGTAGAAACAAGAGTTGATACCAGTTCTCAAGTTGGTCAAGTAAACCACGATACTCAAGACCACCAATCCCATGGTACCGTATTCAAAGAACTTGGTGTCTTCAGAAGGCTTGTAAACCTTGATCAAACATCCTAAAAGACCCAAGAAAAACACAAAGTGTAAGATATAATGGATTCTGGCGGGAGCATTTGCCCATTTTAAGTAATGATTATAAGAGTCGTCAAACACTTTGAGATCATCGGCGTATGCCCATAAAGTGGCATAGTCGTATGGCAAGTTGCTGTATACGGCACCAAGACCGAATCCTGCGGCGAATAAAATCAATCCTGACCCTACAGGTAAGATTTCTTTATAGGACATGAACTTCATTGTGAGTGAGAGATCGAAAATTTTCGCGATAACAATCTTGGTATGGGAACAGTGGCGATTAGGATATGCGAGCCTTGATAGGCCCGTGCGAGATTGTGGTGCGGCGGTCGCACGAGCGTGGTGCGGCAATCGCAAAAGTTTCGCACTAAGCTCGTACGATCGCTGTGCGATCGCTGTGCGACTGGTGTAACCTATCTCCTGCCACTCGTCACGCCCGTTGTCAAGAGCCTGAATCCCAAGAGGACCACAAGAACACGAGCGTTCTAACTGTGCCTCAGAAACACAAGATGACACCACATCGTTCTTGACTGTTCCAGCAAAGACAATCGCTTACACGTTTACTGCGTAAGCGAGACTAGGCTTGTATTCAAAATTCGTGAAATTCACAGAAGTTGGCAAAGCGAGTAGTTCGCTAAATAGTTTGGCATTCATGCCCTTATGAAAGTGCACACAAGGAATTGTAAAACCCACGTAAAAACACAGAAAAATCACAAACAAGTGCCCACACCTACACTGTGCTAATTCGGAAATATGTTCTGTCATAAGCATGTGTAGGCGTCGTATGCTTCATACATTCTCATATCTGCCTCGTACCTCTCCTACACAAATGTAATTCCGCGATAAAATAATTTTCAGGAGCTTTACAACCAGCATGAGAAGTATAAAAGCTGTTGTTGTAGGAGACGGGGCAGTTGGTAAGACATGTTTGTTGATCAGTTACACCACCAATACATTCCCCAATGACTACATTCCAACGGTGTTCGATAATTATTCGGCTTCCATTTTAATAGACGGAGAAGTTGTTAAGCTTGGACTATGGGACACAGCTGGTCAAGCTGAATACGATAGATTAAGACCTTTAAGTTATCCTCAAACAGAGATCTTCTTATGTTGTTTCTCGGTGGTATCTCCAGACTCCTTCCATAACGTCAAATCGAAATGGATACCCGAATTATTACATCATTCTCCTAAAGCTATCTTAATCTTATTGGTAGGAACAAAAGTCGACTTGAGAGAAGATTTACATATTTTAGACGATTTAAGTGAAAAGAATTTGAAACCAATCTCCTACGAACAAGGACAGAAATTGGCTCAAGAATTGGGATGCTTAGATTATATGGAATGTTCAGCTGCAACTCAACAAGGGGTATCGGAGATCTTCGATTATGCCGTCAGATCTGTTTTATACACCCCTCCAACTCCTCAAACTAATAACTCTCCAAAGAAAACCTCAGATAAGCCTGTTCCACAGGTGCCTAGGAAAAAGCCCGTCAGAAAATCAAGAAAATGTACCATTTTATAATAACTGTTAGCGAAAGTTTTGCAACCGGAAAAAGCCATTCGATAGACGATATATAATAGCAATTCTTGATGGATAGGACATTATATATTTTGTTAATTTTCTATTGTGAATGCTAATTTCAAAGTTTCTAGTTGTTTGTCTATGCTAGTGTTGCACCAAGTTTTTCCTCGAGGGATGTATTCCTTCACTGTCTTCGTCATCTTTGGCATCCTTTGGCTTCTTGATCCTTTCTTTCCTTTCGTCTATTAACTTGTCATTTTTGTCTTTGATTTTTTGCTTACGAGTCTCTGAGTTACCTCCTCCACCAACGGTCAATTCCACATTGATCTTTCTGTTTCTGATTTCACTATGGTGCATTCTCAATGCAAGTTCCATCTTACTTTGGATTTCTTGGGTGTCGTTATCGAATTCGAGGAACGCAATACCTTTATCGCTTCTTATTCTGAATCTATCGGGGTTGGAGTTCTTGAAATGTGCAGCCAATTCTGTTTCTGAAATGTCATAAGGCAAGTTCCCCACAAACAAGATGAACCTCGGTCCCTTTCCTCCGTTAACTCCTTTCCCTTTTTTGCCTCTTCTGGTTTTCCTCTTCTTCTTTGGCACCTCATCTGACTGCGATTGCGACTGTGCAGATGTGTTTGTATCTATGGTATCATCAGCCTTACGTTTTTTGTCACTCTTTTCGCCATCATGCTCCTTTTCGGGAACCTTCTCCTTCTTCTCGATCTTCTTTCTAAACTCCAACGCTTTTCGCTGTTTCTTGGTGAGCTTCTCTTCTGCCATTTGTGAGTAAAACGATTTTTTTGGTTTCCGCGATGATCCTACACACAATTATTTCTTGGGGTTGGTGATGTCAAGACAAAGATCCAGACTGCCAGACGGAGAACGTAAGAAACGGGACCTTGTTCCCAAGACCACTTCTTTAGAGGATGGGCATCCCGTAGACCGTGAAATTGGCGGTGTGAGTGACTCGGAAAATACCGAAAATGTGGCTAGTACAGGTACCTTATCAAAACAACAAAAAGTGAGAAAAGATCCTACTAAACAACAGAATAACGCACACAAAAACAGTGAACACGGCCAGGGAACTGGCGAGTCTGGAGATGAGAGTGGTGGCTCCAGCGATGGCGAAAGAGGAAGAAGCCGAGTGAAGGCCCGTATATTTTCTAGTGAAATTCCCGATACAGACATGATTAGTCTCATGGGATTCTCTACATTTGGATCCACAAAAGGCAAGAAAGTCAATCCAAAGAATGCCGGCGCCGTAGAACAGTTGGAAAAGACCACCTATAGACAATACGTGAACCGCCAGAAGAACAATAAGCCTTTAGATAAAGACTGATTTTCAGTGTTGGAACATCGAACTATCCAAACTTCAACTGCTGTTCCCCACCCAATCGACTAGACAACAATTTGCAATCACCCGAGAAGCTGCTTGTGGTCTTGTAGTAATGCATCGTATTTGGCCTTCAATTCCGTGTACGCTTTGGAAACCCGGTCGAATTTGTCGTCGTGTTGAGGCTGTTGTAAGCTTCCTGACGAAGCCTTGAACTCCAATTCGTCCTGGGCCACCAGTTCGATCCACAGCTCGAAGTCCACCTTCGGAGCTTGCTCCACACTCGGTATCTCCACCAAAATCTCGTGTGTGAGTTGGGTGTGGTCGGTTAACACTCTTTTCAACGGAGGAAGAAGTCTTGCCTTTTTGTCCAAAACCAAATCCTTGTTCACTGCCTCCAGAGGAAACGAGTGCACGCTGATGTACGACACGCCAGCATTGAGTTTGAAGCTTTTTGTGAGCTGCTTCGAGTAAATATCAGAAACATGGACATTACCATTGATATCACCAGATATCACCAGCATTCCGTCCAATGATACCTTCAATTGCACCACCGTGGAGTCGTGGACCACGAGAGTGTGTTTCAACTCTGGATCCGAGTCCACGGTGACAATTCCTCCGAATTTTCCTACCCTCTCGAGATTCATATCGTTGTCCTTGAACAAAGGAACGACTCTTATGTGTCCGTTCGACAACCCCACGTAAATGTTTCTATTGGCAGGGTCCTTGGCCACACTGTGGATGGCATGGGGCATCACGAACGTGAGCGTGGGCTTTTTGGTCAAAACATTGTATATCCTCAAGGTGCTATCTTTGGATACACTGTATATGTGTATATCTGAAATGAGGCCACCGGTGACTGCAAAGTCGGTCACGGGAAGCGTGTGGTCGTGGATGGTCCAGAATGGCTTGATGACGGTGTCGGAGTTGGCCTCAGAGTCTTTGGAATATACCAGAACCAAATCGATAGTCTTATAGACAATAAGCCTGGAGTCTTCAGATGCGGAGATCAAAAACGTTCCACACGGACTGAACTGGACCTTAGTGACAGCCTGGTAGTGGACGTCTTTGGCGAAGATCAAATTCCCGCTGAGCAAGTCCCAGATATATATTTTACCCAGTTTAGATCCTCCGGCAAGTAGCCATGGTACTTTATAGGAAGGAGATCGGAGCTTGGAGTCACCTGATATAGCAGATGCACTTTCAAGGAGTGCCAAACACACAAGGGGCTCCGGCACAGGCATTCTCTGGTCGATACCTTCTTTTCCGTATGTGTATACATTAATCAATGCTTTATTACTGGATGCAACGAAAGCTCTTTCGCCAGATCCAACTCCAGATATGGCACTACCGTTGACGGCACTGTCTGCGTTTCTGAAACTCTGCCATTGGCTTGACGAGTGGATCAGCAGAATGTATGCATAGGACTCTTGGCTGTGTTTGTCGGCGGGGTTACCTTGACCCAAAAAGAAGATACCTTCCTCCATGAGATGAGATGAGAATGCGAATTGGCGATATGATGGTCTCGCACGGGCCTCTTAAGGGCCTCGCACCGGCCTCGCACGCAGAACAGAGCGTCTCGTCCCACAACCCCACGGACCACGCGAGTGTCGCACCATACCTCCGCAGCCATTCTCACTCACTCAATATTTTCACCGCGTATGCCTATAGATATCATCCACAACGCCATCGTCAACGGGCCCGAAGTGATCCCCGGATGGCCCTACATCAAGTCATACGGCCCCGCAGTGGCATTTTTGGGCGCTTTGAAGTACTACTTCCGTGGAAGCACCAATACCTGGGAAAGAGACATGCACGGAAAGGTGTACATGGTTACCGGAGGAACTTCAGGACTTGGAGCCGAGTTAGTTAATGAGATAGCCACCAAAGGCGCACAGGTGATCTTACTTGTGAGGTCCATAGAAGACAGCTGGTTGGTGGATTTTGTAGATGACATGAGAGACAAAACAAATAACTTTATGATCTATGCTGAGGAATGTGATTTGAGCTCTTTGCACCTGGTAAGAAAATTTGCCACCAAATGGCTCGATAACCAGCCCCCAAGAAGATTGGACGGGATCATATGCTGTGCTGCCGAAAGTTTGCCCGTGGGTGTTCCAAGGCAAGTGACCGTTGATGGAGTTGAAAGGCATTTGGGAATCAATTATCTCGCACACTACCATTTGATCACTCTTCTTGCGCCTGCTTTGAGAGTTCAGCCAGGAGATAGAGATGTCAGAGTGTTAATAGCCAGCTGCATGACGCAGGCGTTAGGAGAGGTGGACGTGAATGATTTGATGGGAGATAACAAAAGGTATCAGAAGAACATGCCTTTCAAATACTACGGGACTTCAAAGCTTCTATTGGGGCTTTTCGCCAAAGAGTTCCAAAGAAGGTGCAACAACTACGAGCGTAAAGACAAGTTGCCATGTAACATCAAGGTGAACATGGTAAATCCAGGAGTGATGAGAACACCATCCACCCGTAGATTTTTATCCATGGGTTCAGTATGGGGGTTGATTTTGTACCTTATATTATACCCAGCGTGGTTCATTTTCTTGAAGAGTGGGTTCGAGGGTATGCAGTCGTTTCTCTTTGCGTTGTGGGCACCCAGTCTTCTCCACATCGACGGGGGCCAATACATCCAGGAGTGTAAGATTGTGTATCCAAGCCGCAAAGAACTAGGTGACGAAGAGCTTCAGAAGCAGGTGTTTGACAAAACAGAAAAGTTGATTGAGAAATACGAGAAACAAAGCGCCATTGAAAGGAAAAGAAAAGAGCCCAAGAAATCCAAGGAACAGATAAAGAAGGAATTGAAGGAGAAGAATCTACAGGAGATACGCAGAAAGCAAAACATCTACGAGAAGCCTGAGACTGTGGACGAGTTGGATGCCAAGCTAGGGTTTTTGAGAAACTCCATAAAACCAGATATGCCGTTATTCCCTGAGTAGGGTGACGCGATTCAATTCCCATTGCAGATGGAGTCACCTGGTGGTATTGAGATTTGATCTCAGCTCTTACAGTGTTGATTTTTTTGAAGGTGAAGGGTTTCGAATCCATACGTACCTTGTGATTCCCATACGCAGAAGTGGAACCACCCGAGGGAATGTCCTTACTCATATGTCATAAATAAATATCACGTTCGTACTATCTCTCTAAGGCCTTCCTCAATACTCAGTTGGAATTGGAATCACCGGGCGTGCGCCGGCAATATATCCGCACCACAAATCCAATGAAAAGCTATCTTTTTTGCTTATCTGATAACACTTTCAAGTGGACAAGTTGGACAAACAACCATCAACAAAAGTCCAAAAGTACCCACATCCATTTCATCAGTATACGAACTTACTGAAACCCGATCTTCTAAACGTTTTGTTGCCACCTACTGCTATAATAAGTCAAGCAACGAGGTGAAGATATCAGTTCGTTCACTCAGATCATAAGAAAGTTGTTCACAAGCTCATACTAAATTATATCACACACCTGTCACGATAGACTCCAAGAGCACAGTCTTGCGATACCCAAACACAACCACACTCACAGAATGGAAGTCGACAAGCTCGAAAAGCTTCCGGTATCGTCCCTAACAAGATTACTCAATGAATCCAACTCCAATCAGGTGAGCCCTCAGCATTCCAGTTCCCACAAGACTACTGATGATTTGTACAAGACCAGCCATTCATCGAACGACTCTGAAGGGATTGTTTTCGAAAAAAAGTTTTCCCCTATTCCGGCAGATGTTGCCGTAGAGCCGGTGCCGGCACTGCTCGCCCCACAACTCGCGGCAGAGCTCGGTCCACCACTGGCACCAGAATCTGTGGACCGTGCGGTGCCACAGCCAGTTCCCCAATCGGCTTCACAGTCGACGGATCCAATGGAGCCTACCGGTGAAAGTGAGTCTCCCAAACACCTGAGAACTCCAAGCAATCGTATCATACCAATAAAGCCTCCGGTCAGTGCATCTCCAAGAGTTGTAAGAACCAATTCATTGAGTCATTCTTCATTCATGAATTACTCGGAAAACCTCTCAAATTCGATTCCTTACTCAGCACCAGGTGGGAGACTGAACCTTTCACAACTGGCAAACAGCACCAATAGTTTAAAGAGTCTCGGAAGTCTAACTGAAGGTGGTGAGCCCGGAAGTGTTGGTAGTAGTCATATTCCAAATCTACCAAATGGTCAACCTATTTCCCTGATTCACATCCAAAGTCCCCAGGTCAGCAGTGCAAACATCGATCTGAGGTTTGTGATCCTGAAGCAGAGAGTGGCTCAAGCTCATGCACAGCTGCTTCTGTCCAGTCAAAGAAGCGGAAGTCAATCTGGATTACTGTACTTTTTCGGAGGTAAATCCAAACCAATCAAGAAACCCGGCTCTTCAACCGATTTGGGCTCTTTTTACAACAACTCGTACCAAGAACAACACATCGCCAGTTCCCCATCATCATCATTATCGTCACTGGAGTCTTTCAATCCTTCCAGACACAGCTCCATGGTTAATTTGAAGAGATTCTTCAAGAAAACCCCAACCCTGCCTACCGTCAATACAGTCCTGAACTTGTCAGCATCTTTGAGGCTGCAAAACGGAAGCTTGGCCAATACTCCTATAAATTCCCATAACCATACAGTATTGTCCGTAAACAGCACAAATCTGTCTTATGCATCCCAAAACCAAGCTCTGCCAATTCCTAATTCACCAATAGCCAATGCAGGTAGCTTCAACTACTCTCTGTCGCTACAAAACAAAATTAATTACCAAAATGACAGGAGAGGCAGCGTGACTAGTTTGGTGAATCTTCAACCACAGCTTCCTTTCTCCAAGAGATACAGTAAGTTCGGGGAGAATTTGGGTGCAGGTGCCGGTGGTAGTGTCAAGTTAGTCACCAGATCCTCTGACAAGCAGACCTTTGCCGTGAAAGAGTTCAGAAACAAGTACCAGAACGAATCAAAGAGAGACTATGCGAAGAAAATCACCGGTGAATACTGTATCGGGCTGACATTGAAACATCCCAACATTATCGAGACCATCGAAATATGCTATGAAAATGACCACATTCTTCAAGTGATGGAATACTGTGATTTCGATTTGTTTGCGATTGTAATGTCCAACAAGATGTCACGTGAAGAAATCAATTGTTGCTTCAAACAAATCCTTTCGGGAGTCCATTACATGCACACCATGGGATTGGCTCACAGAGATTTGAAGTTAGACAACTGTGTTGTTGATAAGCGTGGTATCGTGAAGATTATTGACTTTGGGTCTGCAGTTGTATTTTCATATCCTTTCACGAAGAGTTTGATCGAGTCTCAGGGAATCGTCGGTAGTGATCCTTACTTGGCACCTGAAGTGTGTGTGTTCAACAAATATGATCCAAGACCTGTTGACGTTTGGTCCACAGCCATTATTTATTGTTGTATGATGTTGAAAAAGTTTCCATGGAAGGTTCCCAAATTAACAGATAACAGTTTCAAGTTATTTGCCAGCAGAGGAGAAATGATCCCACTCAGCGAGATGTTGAAGAAAACACCAGAGACCACCAACGGAGATGGGCTTGCTGATTTGGGAGATATAGCTGAGGCCATTCCCGAAACCGAAGGAACTGATGGAAAGTCACACACATCTAACGAGGTGGGAGCTGGAAGACTCTTGATGGCACTTCCTGAAGATTGTAGGCCACTTGTGGGACGTATGGTGGAACTTGCACCCGCATGTCGTATCACTATTGATGAAGTGTTCGCTGATCCATGGTTACAATCCGTGAACATGTGCACAGTTGAAGAGAGAATTTTGTCTGATGGTACCAGTACATTCGAAGCTGTGAAGTGTGAAGACCACGATCATACCCAGGTTGATCAAAGTAAGGCTCATATAGCGGCCTTCGAGAAGAAGAAAAAGTGATCAACCTTTACAACCTACATTTATAACATTTACATTTATATCTACATTACATAACGGATAGGAAAGTGGTGATATTATATACAAGCATCTATGAGTATGAACGTAAATATTGGGAATCTATGGCATCATGACTCCTATGGAACGACCTTAATCCCTATGGCATCAGCTGTCAGTATAATAGCTCCGCAAATGGCAGGTAATTCAACTTCCTTATGTCTTTGATCAGTTTTCTTGATTTTTGCGATCTCATAAACGTGTTTCAAGGAAACTTCACCTACAAACTCATGTGTTGGTCTCCCACTACCTTGCTTGACACCAGCAGCCTTCATTAAGAGCCAAGAAGTTGGAGGACTCTTCATTTCAAATGTGAAACTTCTATCAGGTTTGATGGTCAAGACACATGGAATTGGAGTACCTGGTTGAAGATTAGCGGTTCTGGCGTTGAATTCTTTACAGAAATCGATGGCCTTCACACCCTTGGATCCCAATGCTGGACCCACTGGTGGTGCAGGAGCTGCTTGACCTGCACCCACAATGAGTTTCACCATGACGTTCTTTGCATTTCTTGCGGACATTGGTGAAAATTTTGTGCGATTAAATCGAGATATTTGAGATAAAGTGTTGCAGCGTATTACAATGTATTAACTATTAACTATAAATTCCCGAATCTCTTCCCCCTATATGATCTCTGTGAACCGAGACCTCGAATTGTTACTGGCATTACTTTCCCCAAATATTGTTTTGGGCAGTAAGTTTTGTTCAAATCCTTCAACATCATCTGACAGGTGACGTTCATGGAAATTGAAATCCTCATCTTCTTCGTGTACTTGTGCGTAGTGTGGATATGAGACAGAGTTATAACGAGAGTTCTTGTGACTTCCGGGTCCACTTCCTCCTGCACTCACGGCAGCTGAAGCTCCTGCGGTGCTACCATAGTAGGTGGTATTATTTCCAGAGTTATTTCCAGAACGGAAAATCAGATCCAAGTTGTTGTTGGTGACTCCTCTATACTCGAAATCATCGTCTTCAGCTGGACCCTGGACGTGTTCGAACGATTTGATGTCTTGTTCGGGCCCAGCTTTGGATCCGAAAAGCTTTTTGAATCCATACTTCTTATTGATTTCCAGATCACTGTCTCTATCCAAGTCGTTGAAATCCGGGTTCTGGTTCTTGAGGCCGTTTCTCTTTCTACGTCTGAGGAAGAGGAAGAGAAGAACCAAACTACCAATGAGAATGGTTCCTCCTATCGACCCCACGAGACCTCCAATCAATTTGGCATTTCTGTCCAGAACTCCACCGCCGTCGTCGTTACGCTCTTCTGCAGTAGTGGGCACAGTCACCAAGGTGGTGATGGTGGTGTCGTGTTTCTTGAGGGTGGTGCTGTAGGGGGTGAAAGTCGAGGAGTCCGATAAAACATAAGGCGTAGTGGTGATAGAAGACGCATCTATATCGGTGGATGTGCTTTGTTGCTGGCTGGAAAAGGCAGTTGACAGCACCACAAACGACTCTGGAGACCCTGTTTCGTCTGCGTAGTTGTCGGAGAAAGAGTCAACGGATGGTTCAGGTGCAGAGGTTGACGATACCACACCACGTGCACTTGAGCTCACAAAAGACAGAACCTGCAACGAGCTGGACGAGCTGGCAGCAACAAAACTGGACGTCGAGGACGACGATGCTTGTGGCGAGGAAAAACCGGATTCAACGGTGCTGGACGCTGAGCTGGAGGTAAAAGTGGATGTCTCACTGGTGCTAAAAAAAGAAGTCAGCGACAGTTGTTGAGATATCTCGACGGAACTCGAGGCTTGAGTGCTGAAAACTTCACTGGACGATTGTGTTGGGGCCACAGAAGACGACAGCGAAGAAACAGAGGAGCTGGAGGACGTCGATCTGGATGTGGATGAAATTGAAGATGGCGAGCTAGACGAGACTAGTGAGGTGGAAACTGCTGAATTGCCGCCATTACTTGATGCACCAGCACTCGCCGAAAAGGACGCTTGTTGTGCGCTAGACACTCCAGTGCTGGTGACGTCTGTGGCTGTGTTCACAGAAGTGGAAGCTTGGGTATTGGAATTTTGCAGCATGGATCCCGAGCCAGTAGACGATGGATTTTTTTCGCTGCTCGCACTGGCTGATAGCACCGTACGCGGCAGCAGCAGCGACGGAACGAGAGTCTGTGCGAGGGACGAGGCTAATGATGACATGACTTGGGAGGAGCTTGGGGAGGAGCTTGGGGAGGAGCTTGTGGAGGAGCCTGTGGAGGAGCCTGTGGAGTAGGAGTGGGGATCAACTGGAGCGTGGGCTAGTTGAGAAGTCAGGTGACTGAGTGCTAGGATGGAGCCTATGCCGATGCTAATTCCGATGCTAATGGTGATGCTTATGCTGTGATGGTAAGGCCGTTTGAACGGTAATTACAATGCCTAATATGGAAACAGTTTATGGATCTAAACAGTTTATGGATCAAATGCTACCTGGTGGAGAAATGTGTTTACCAGTACAAAACCAGATGAAGGGTGAATGGCAAGAGTGATATACACAAAGTATCGACCAGTTTTTCCGTAGTTGGGTGATGAACAAATCAAATTTCAACACCTCCTTTGTTGCATATTATTGCAATCCTGCGCACAAGAGGCTTTCACCTCACACCCAAAGGTTATTTTTGGCATCGGCAAACGAGAGTGGGCGAGACCGTGGTGGTGTTGGGGCCTCTACACACACCCAGAGTCTACTCTCAGAGTCTACTATACGGGCTGGCTCCACACCCACGGCGTGAGACAGATGTTCATTAATGACGTGTTTGAGTATGGCCGTTCCACTATATACGAGCGTTGGAGCGATGGCGCGCTGTGTACCGGAGAAAGTTACCAACCACGAAAGGCTTTAGAAAGAAGGGAAAGGGTCAGTGGCCCGAGCTGGAATAATGGCTCAAGCCCACGCCATTGCCTCGTACCTACAGCAACGCTACCAATGTGTTGCTACACAGTGGTGTTGCTACACAGTGTGTTGGCAACGTGAATGAGTAGAAACTCTAGCATTTGTCTCTTATGCACGGTGGAAAAGGTAATTTCAAGATTAAGCTGGCATACGTCACAGTGCGACTTGGTGTGACTTGGTATTTGGACCTTCAGAGTAGTTTTGTGCTTACACCAGCACCGCCTGGAACCCCTTGCCACTCACCACCCCCATCCAGTCACCCTGTTCTGCTCTCCAACAAACGTTGTTGATCTCGAGCGACTCCTCGTATGCTAAAACTGGCATCGTTCCATCTTTGAGCTGGCCGCTATTACAGTCCCAAACCAATGCCTGACAGTCGTCGCCTCCCGTCAACAAGAAATTGGAGTTGGGGTGCCAGCGGATGGAGTTGATGGCGGTGTTGGTGACTCCTCCAAACGATCCGTCCAAGATCGTCACCGGAACTCCGGGCATCCGGGTGTCTATTATAATCACTTGGTTGGAATTGACTCCTACGGTAGCGAGGTAATTCTGGTCAATGTTGGATGTGGTGAGCTTGAGGAGGGCCTTGGAGTTGTATGTGTTGAAGTTGTTGGCACTGGAGTCGGAGGACGGTTCGTAGATGATTGTAGAATGCTCCAACGACCTTAGATCAAACACTCTCATGCTTCCATCGTTTCCTACACTCGCGAATAAGTCCGTGCTATCATGTAGGAACTTGACGTCGAAAACCTCCGAGTCGTGTGCAATCAACTGGGTCTTGACAAATGCACTGTCGCCTTTTGCCTTTGCGATCAGTCGATTGAGATCCCACACAGTGCATGTAGTATCTACACTGGCAGTTATGATGATGCTATTGTCCACGGCGTTCCAGTCAAAACATGTCACTGGCGGACACATCATGACGTCAGAAGCCAATCCAGAAGCAGATCCAGAAGCAGATCCGGTTCCAGACGCAGATCTAGTGTTAGTGTCGGTTGGAGGGTTTGCGTTTTTGGAATTGTGACTGGAACTGGAGTTGGTGCTGGTGGTGCTGTTGGTGAGATAGTGTGTTTGTACCAACAGATAATCATCCGTAGAGCTCAAGTTGTCGTGGTCCACCTTATATAACCGCAAAACCTCGCTTGAAGCAGCTAGACGCTCGGAAGTAGAGTTGCCGTTCCGAGCCATAGTTGGATCCCATTGTAAGTTTGTGATTGGATATTCCAACGTACTTTCAGCGACTTTGTGGAAGTCAAACCCTTCGATAGAGTCTTCTCCATACACCATATCCTCGGTGGCAGCCTTGCCGTATTTGATTCCGTGTATAATATGTAGACCATTATGGAAACCTTCTTTGTATGAGCTTACGGCTATACATTCGGTATCGGCCACTGGAACCCGGGACCAGTCAGAGCAGTAAAGAGGCATCAGTGAAAGATAATATGAGTACCTCATATCGGGGGTTTCCGCCGAATTTTGTGTTGGATCACCACCGGTTTTAGATTGGAAGCTTGGAGGTAGTAGATGGGTTGCAAGAGCCTGTGATTGAGGAGGGCTTGAGAATGGGCTCGCATACTGTGGGAATTGATGATTGAGGGGAGGTTTCTGGTACGCGGGGCCGGACGCCGGGTACATTGGCGTTTGGGGCTGGTAGTTTTGGTTGGGTCTATTCTTCCAGTCCATGGTGAGTGAGCAGTGAGAATCTACGAGAGCAAGAAAGCGTGGGTCACGGGTGCGAGGACTGGGAGGTGCGACGGGGCGAGAGTGGTGCGACGGGGCGAGAGTGGTGCGACGAGAGCCTGGGTGTGGTGCGAGAGTGGTGCGAGTGGTGTGAGAGTGGGGCCGGGCGTGGTGCCAGAGTGGGGCTGGCTTGGCCGTGGCACGGCTGAGAACCACAACCCTTGGAATCAGACACAATGCCACCACCAGATTATATCGCTCGTGTACAGCCATTAAAACTCGTCGTGCCAGAGTATCACCACACACTTCCATGCATATCTGGCGATTTCACATGATTTCACATGTTTCACGAATTCTCGTGAACTTCATTCTCATGAACTTCATTCTCAGCGATTTTCACATTTACAGTGTTCCATAACTCAGATATATATTGCAGAACTAGACAGTAAAAAACATACGAAAAACCCATCTGCTACCACAACACATAATCGGTGCTGTCGTTTCAGACGATAACACATGAATGGTAGGTCCAGCCATATCCATTGGTGTAACTTTTGTTGTCCTTAGACTCTGATTTAGTAGTAGTAGTAGTTTGTTTAGCAGCCATGATGAATTGAAATGAAAGCGGGTGAAGATGATGAATATCAAGGGCAACGCGTGTGCCTTTTATACTTGTTTCTGGACCTCATATCTTTCTTGGTCAAAGGATGGTACAGGAAGTTGATTCGTTCGGATGTTTCACATCTATCAGAAATTACCGCATTGGGCCAGGGCAATGGATATGATGATCTCAGCTCATAATGAATCCATTGCGGGGGCCCGAAGAGGAAATTCGCCTCTGATGTGAAACGTGTGTTACGTATACCAGCGTCGATTACGGCGTCCACATCTGGTAAGTTTTTTCAACCTGAAACAATCCACTTACAAGTTACGTTATCTCGAGCTCGATTCATTTTTTATCTGAATTAATGAATATATTTTTGAATTAATGGTTATATCTATACAGCGTTGAAATGCACTCTATACACTACTCTTCCGCAACCTCTTCAACACTGGGACATGTACACAATAAGTTCATGTCTCCGTAAGTGTCATCGACTCTGGAAACTGAAGGCCAACATTTAGAAGTCTTCAAGAATGGCAATGGGTATGCAGCTTGTTCTCTAGAGTATCCTCTGTCAGTCCAGTCTCCTGAAACAATATCTGCCAAACTGTGGGGAGCATTCTTCAACACTTGGCCAGAGCTTTCATTATTCTTATATGCTTCGATTTCTTTTCTGATAGATAACAAAGATTCGATGAATCTGTCGATTTCTTCGAGATTCTCACTCTCAGTTGGCTCAATCATCAAGGTACCAGCAACTGGGAACGACATGGTGGGTGCATGGAATCCGTAGTCTTGTAATCTCTTGGCCACGTCAATAGCCTCCACACCGAATTGTTTGAATTCTCTCAAATCCAAGATAAACTCGTGTGCACAGTGCTTCAAGCCCTCGGTGGTTGAAGCATTTGAGTTGATAAATAAGATCTGGAAGTGTCCTTCTAATCTACTGAGCATGTAGTTTGCGTTCAACATGGCAATTGCAGAAGTGTAAGGCAAAGAACGAGCTCCTAACATTTTGATGTAAGCATAAGACACTGGAAGAACAGCAGCAGAACCAAAAGGAGCTGAGTTGACGGCATCGATACTTTGGTCGGTGACATGAGGAGTTTCAACAAAATGGTGACGAGGCAAGAATGGCTTCAAGTGCTCTTTAACACAAACTGGAGCTTGACCGGGACCACCCCCACCGTGACTCAATGCAAAAGTCTTGTGGATGTTCAAGTGACATACATCAGCACCCAAATCTCCAGGAGAAGTTAATCCCACTTGAGCATTCATGTTAGCACCATCAAGGTACACCAAACCTCCGTTTTCGTGGACGATATCGATGGCTGTTTTCACGCCTGGCTCGAACAATCCATAAGTGGATGGGTAGGTGATCATGATCGAACACAAGTTATCTTTGTGTTGTTCGGCCTTGGCCTTCAAATCTTCCAAGTCAATGGATCCGTTATCCAAACACTTCACAGGCACAACCTTCAATCCACACATGGCCGCAGAAGCAGGGTTGGTACCGTGGGCACTGACTGGAATAAGACAGATGTTTCTGTGGGCTTCGTCCCTGGACTTGTGGTATTGCCTGATAAGAGAAAGACCGGTGTATTCACCCTGGGCACCAGAGTTGGGCATCAAGGTGGTGGCATCGAACCCGGTGATATCGTTAAGGTCTTTTTCGAACTCAGCTACAAGTTCCTGGTATCCTTTGGCTTGGTCAACAGGTGCAAATGGGTGGATAGAAGTGAAGCCTGGGATGGAAAGAGTTTGCATTTCCACGGTGGCATTCAACTTCATCGTACACGATCCCAAAGGAATCATGGAGTTGGCAAGAGACAAATCTTTACTCTGGAGAAGATGGAGGTATCTCAACATGGCAGTTTCCGAGTGGTGGGAGTTGAACACTGGGTGGGTGAGGATGGCATCGGATCTGGTAAATTCTTCAGGGATTTGGGGAAGCTCGGAGTACGAGTCCAAAACTGAAGCGTCGCCGGAGAAGATGGAGATGAGAACGGCCAAGTCCTCTTTGGTGACAGTTTCATCTAATGTGATGGAAACAGTGGTTTCATCTGCTTTGAACAAGTTGATATTCTGTGCCAAAGCAGCTGCGAGAATCTCGTCAGCAGAGTTTACTTTGACGGTAAGAGTGTCAAAGAAAGACGAGTTCACAATTTGGTGGTTCTTGGAGACTTGGTCAGCGAGAATCTTGGTGAATCCATAGACTCTGGAGGCGATTTTTTTGAGTCCTTCAGGTCCGTGGTAAACGGCATACATGGCAGCCATGTTGGCCAAAAGGGCCTGGGCAGTACAGATGTTGGAGGTGGCTTTTTCTCTTTTGATGTGTTGTTCTCTTGTCTGTAAGGCCAATCTCAAGGCACTGTTTCCCAATCTGTCCTTAGATACACCAATGATTCTACCAGGAATCTTTCTGGAGTATTTGGAAGTGGTGGCGAAGAACGCAGCGTGAGGACCTCCGTACCCGAAAGGAACTCCGAATCTCTGACTGTTTCCAAGAGCGATGTCAGCTCCGAGTTGAGCAGGAGACTTGATCAAAGTTAAGGCCAAAAGGTCGGTAGCGACTGCGAAAAGACCCTTGGACAGATGTACAATCTCCCCAATACGGGAATAATCGTGTACTGAACCTTCAGTGTTTGGATATTGCACCAAAGCACCGGAAATATCAGAGCTTATTTGCAGCAATTGTTGCACACCTTCGTCAGTGCTCAAATCGAGTTCCACCAACTCGATGCCAAGGTGGTGTGCACGTGACCGGACCACCAGCTTGGTTTGTGGGTGCAACTTGGAGTCGATCACGTACGAGGATCTCTTGCCTCTCAAGTTGTGGTGGGACAAACTCATGGCCTCACCTGCGGCCGTACCTTCGTCCAAAAGGGAAGCATTTGCGATATCCAATCCAGTCAAAGAGGTGATCATGGTTTGGTAATTCAACAAGCTCTCGAGTCTTCCTTGGGATATTTCAGGCTGGTACGGAGTGTATGAGGTGTACCATTCGGGGCTTTCAAGCAAGTTTCTCTGGATCACTGGTGGAACGTTTGTTCCCGCGTACCCTTTTCCAATATACGACTTGACGATCTTGTTTTTGGACGCAAGCAGGTGCAAATGCTCCAACATCTCCAGCTCGGTGTAGCCCTGTTCTGGAGACACCTTGAGTTTTCTTTTATAGAGAACTTGAGGAGGAATGGCTTTATTGAGGAACTCATCAATATCTTTATATCCGAGTTGCTTGAGCATTACATCCACATTTTCGGGTGTGGGACCGATATGGCGTCTTGTGAAGGTATCGAGTCTGTCGAAAGAAGTTGGGGGATTATGAAGCGCCTGGTAGTTGCTTGAAGAAGTGTCTGCTTTTGCATTTACACCTGAATCAGCTGAAGCAGTAGCAAGCGATCTACAGCTGAAGTAGGAGCTCACAAGAGGAGCACGATAATTGTAACCACGGCTCAAATTGGCCTTGATAAGCGACGAGGCCACCAAATGGGAGTGTTTTGATTTGGATATAGCTGTTCTGATCATTATGGTGGAAAAAATCAGATGAAAGTATGTTATATATAAATGGCAGTCTCAGTGCAGGAGTCAAAAACCGAGTCACTGGCTGCCACTAACACGCGGGTGGAGTCACGGGCGAGTGCCGGGTGCCGGGTCAGCGTAAGGCCCAGGTAGAGTCAGGTAATTTTGGAAGCTCAAGGAACACAAAGGGCTGGGTGGAACGAAGGGAGGGGCACTCACAGGAAGCATAAGGAAAAGGTTCTGGGTGCACGGAGGTTTGTTGGAGGATGAGAAGGAGGATGAGATTCGATAAGATAAGCGAGTGAGAACTAGAAGAGTCAGAGTAGCGGGTACTAGCGGTAGTGCGTGGGCACGGTGCCATTTGCACGGTGCGAGGGCGTGGTATCGTAGAGCGAGGGCGTGGTGCCATTTACACGGTGCGTAGGGCATTTGCATGGTGCGTAGGGCATTTGCACGTTACAGAACCTGTGCATGATACGAAATGTTTGGCACTATACGAAATCTTGCACTTACGTGGAGCTGTCAATCAGTCCATATCTTCCCGTAAACTCCCCACTGTCACTTCTACAACTACAACTAAAACTTCACACATAGACCGTATACTCGGAGAACATAATCCCAACTATACACCTACTTCTTAGCAGCCTTTTGAGCAGCCTTGGTGACCTTACCAGCCTTGTCGGATTTTTCAACAGCCTTGATAACACCAACAGCAACGGTTTGTCTCATGTCTCTAACAGCGAATCTTCCCAATGGTGGGTATTCAGTGAAAGATTCAACACACATAGGCTTAGATGGAACCATCTTAACCATAGCAGCGTCACCAGATTTGATGGCCTTAGGGTTTTCTTCAATAACCTTACCGGTTCTTCTGTCAATCTTCTTCAACAAGGTGTCGAATTTACAAGCAATGTGAGCAGTGTGACAGTCCAAAACTGGAGAGTATCCAGCAGAGATTTGACCAGGGTGGTTCAAGACGATAACTTGAGCGTCGAAAGAGTCAGCACCCTTTGGAGGGTCGTTCTTGGAGTCACCACAAACGTTACCTCTTCTAATTTCCTTAACAGAGACGTTCTTAACGTTGAAACCAACGTTGTCACCTGGAACACCTTGTTCCAAGACTTCGTGGTGCATTTCAACGGATTTGACTTCAGTGGTGACACCAGCTGGGGCGAAGGTGACAACCATACCGGCCTTGATGACACCGGTTTCAACTCTACCGACTGGCACAGTTCCGATACCACCGATCTTGTAAACATCTTGCAATGGCAATCTCAAAGGCTTTTCGGTTGGTCTGGTTGGTGGGTCAATAGCGTCAATGGCTTCCAATAAGGTCTTACCAGAAGATTTACCAGCTTTGGTTTCCTTTTCCCAACCCTTGTACCAAGGACAGTTGGTGGATGGTTCAATCATGTTGTCACCGTTC
>JAKTTO010000040.1:0-64952 GCA_030581535.1 Yamadazyma siamensis | reverse complement strand
CTTCATCGCTGGACCTAAGGAAATACTGCCGTAGCTATTGGCGCCGAACCAGAGTGAATAGTACTCATGGCGTGAGAGTCGCACAGACTCAGCTACAAACTATTAGAAATTCGCGAGACATACAATTACAATTGGACCAAGCTGGTGCCAGAATGTGGTGGATCTGGCACCACTGTAGCGCCAGTTCCAGCGCGAGCATTGCAACCAAGTCGGGCGCGGAAACTGACGTTACCAGACACCAGAATTGACTATATGATCAGGTACTACGAACACACCTCTTTCAACGATACCGTTTCCAGCGCCATCGAGTGGCTCAGAAGCGAGCCAAGTACCCGCACAGGCGAGCTTGTGGTGTTTGATCCGGACTCGTACGATAATATTCTTCTGAATGACGCACAACTGATAGGCACCATAAATGTCATAAGTAGATTCACTCTCACCTATGTACAAGAACCAGATGATCTCATAACCCTCATCCAGTCTCGACTACAGCACCCAGATCTTGGTGTGTTTGTTGTTCACGGGTTGCTCGATAAGTTACACGAACAAATCGACGGCCAAACTCTCAACTGGATCTTGTATTTGGCCATGAAGTTGGTACATCTGGGTGTGAAAGTGACAATGGCAGAGCCATTCTCCTACTATAACGGTACCATACAGAACATGTTCAGTAGGCCGTCATGCGACATTCCCATACTGTTGATATTACGGAAATGGGTGCTTTTGGAACGGGAACTAGGCGTTTGAAGTATATAGAAGGGAGTCCAGAAAGTGAAGAAAAAGCCAGTTAATAGAAGCTTTGCGTGCCTAGGCATAGACACGCTACCATAACAAAGAGACGAGACCACGAGAGACGAGACCACGAGAGACGAGACCACGAGAGACGAGACCACGAGAGACAAGATTACGAAGGAACGAGCTTGTGAGCAAGAGTTCGAGTAGCTAGTAAAATCTATTGATATAGCTAGCCAATAAATATGTAATGACGAACAATTACGGTGAGTCACAACATGACAAGCATTCAGTGTGGAGCCAAAGGCGCACGAGACTGTATCCTCCTCTTCTCCCCTCATACATTCACAAAAGTCCGACAGTCAAGTTCACGCGAGCGTTCCTGGCGTTGGAAGATCTCACAGTGCTACTGATAGTTGAAACATATAATGTACACACAAATAATGCCTCTACCTTAAAGTTAAACAGTGAATGTTCCACACAAAAAGTGTTCCTGATACACAGCTTGTACACTTTCTTCAATTAGAACACAGAAAGTGGCGAAAAATTAAATTTGTATCAGCATGGCAAGATGACGTCCCCCAACGCACCTCTAAATTTGACTAAAAAAGATGACAGTTGGTTGGATTACCGAGCCCATTTTTCACACTTGGTTCCAACGAAATCGAATGGGATGATGCAGATGTGTAGTTAGCTGCTATATCCACTCGTGTGTGTTAAAGAATGTGAGCTGTCACTGCTGCCCATGCACCTAGAACGTCTTGACCACTTTGACTGGATGTGAAAAACGGTCGCGTACTAAATTTATTGTTATTTTGATCTGATGCATAACTACGTACTTTATCTCTCGGTGGGTTTAGGTCGAAAGTGGACCTGGAACCAGAACTCTTAATAGTATCGTGGTAGAGCTCTTGACTGCATTGCTTGCCAACACAATCAACTTATGAAGGTGAATAAATTCTCATCACGTGGACATTTGACGTGACAGGGTGTGTACATTTCCACATACACAACACACTACCTTTTTTTGTCCTCCTCCTGCGTGTGAAGAGGCTGATGTTACGTATGTATAGAGGCGACAGAATCTGCGGGATGAATCTGGAATTCAATTCAGAGCCCAGCTCAGACATAATTTCGACCCAAATCTGAACCTAATTCAGACCCTACTTCAGCACCATTGTAACCGATAAACCCATCATATAGTATGTGGCCACGGGTGATCAAGAGAGCGTAGGCACACAATTCCCGTAGCACCAATTGCCTTTATTCAGACACTTGTCGAAAACCTACACCAAATAATCAGAAAAGGAAATTACATTTACACGTGCACTTCAGCTCCGGTCTAAATACAGTCGTAGATTTGCTATTTCGTGAATTTATTTAGCTTCTTCATCTCCTTCCTCCTCTACCTTTCCTTCTTCGTCTCCAATACCAGCACCTGCGTCTCCCAATTGACTGGCCAACTTGCTGATATCGAAGTCACCAGCACCTCCGGCACCTCCCATACCTTGCATCATCGAAGCAAAGTCAGGCATGCCTCCAGCACCTCCAGCACCTCCCATTCCTTGCATCATTGAGGCCAAATCGGGCATTCCTCCAGCACCTCCGGCACCAGGACCTCCCAAACCGGGCATTCCACCCATTCCGAAGTCTTCTTCCTCCTTTTGTTCGTCTTGTTCGTCTTCATCCACCCATTTATCGAAATCAGTCTTGATGTTTCTGAGTTTGAGCTTTTCCTTGGTCAATCTTGGCCAGTATTCTTCCTGGAGGTTCTTCTTTCTCAACAAGAGAGACACGTGATTCCCACTTTCCAAGTTTTGCTTTGAGTTTTCGGGGTCGATTTCATCGTAGAATTCAATGGAGAATTGATACTTTTTGGAGTCGTCTTGCGAAACGGCCTCGAAATCCAATTTGGTGGCGGTTAAGTCGATTTTGACGTCTTTGACGTCGACTACTTCGTATGTCAAGAAGATGACGTTCTTGGTGGCGTCATTGGCGTTGGATCTCTGGGCCCACTTGATGTTTGGTACGATTGACATTTGGAGTAATTGGTGCGGACGATGTATGATTTATAGGTGGTGTGCGAATTCCAGAACCTTCGACGTGGTGCGGTGCGGTGCGGTGCGGTGCAGAAGTGCGTGGTGCCAGCAGGTGCGTGGTGCCAGCAGGTGCGTACCAGCTCAGTGGGACAACCCACCGCGACTCTCCAACGACTCTCGCTTGCTACGGTTCGGCGCTGGCACCAACTTCCCCAGATTCCGCACTAATCCCTGAATCAGCAATCCATGTTGGATAAGTTGCCCCTTGAGATCCAGGTGCATCTCTTACGACTCCAACCCTCCAGCTCACTCAAACTAGTCAATTCGCATTTCTATTTGCTATACAACGACTTGTTCTATGAAAAAATACTCACCACATTCGGTGAGGATGTCATTCCAATTCTCATCAAGATCCTACCATGGCTTAAAACCTACATCAAAAGTTTGGATGTTTTCCGAAAGCAGTCCCGGACAATCATTGCATCACGGTTGGACTTGCCGCTATTCGAGGACGAGTCCAATCCTCTCAATTCCATCTACATTAAGGATTCATGGAAATATGTGTTTCTGGTTCTCAGAAATAAGAGACTTTTTGCAGAATACGACGACTACCGAATAGACGAACCCACCAATTACGTGTTCAACCACTTTGTGGAGATCAACAGAACGTATCTCCTCTCGTACACAAAGTGTGTGTGGCTTGCGCCTGGAGATTACAACTTGAATATTGGGCTCGTAGTTAAGCACGGAAACGGTTTGGGCACCACCAAATTCGAAATCAAGTACGAAGACGGAGACGGCAAGCCCCGACGACAGACGTTCTACCCTCCTACGAACATCAACGACATCTTGCCCAAAAAGCAATTTTGTTTGTTGAATCTAGGAAGTTTCACGATCCCCAAGTCACGATCTATCACCAATCCACTCAACAAAGAACACCACCAAAAGTTGTACAAGGTGCAGATTGTCATGGAGGAAATAGGCCTCTACTTGAAGTCCGGGTTCCGTATCTTCTTCATCGACTTGTGTCTGCCCACGGTTCTTTTCAACGATTTCGATCTCCTCTATTACAGTGTGCGAGAAACGGATTACCGGTTCTTCATCAATATTCCGTTGAAGAACCTCACCAGAGCGTTGAACTACGTGCAGAACGGGAACCTGGACAACCTCAGCTACCAGAAGGCGCTCAAAAATTACGGCACTGGAGATCCGTACGAGATTGCAGATAAGTACGATTACAGCTTTGTCAAGGACGATCTCCACAATTCAGGAAGAAGCAACGATTCGTTGGTGGGGCTCCAGGACCCTGACGCCATCAACGAGAAGCAGTTGATGAGGTACGCCGACTTTTACTTCAACAGGGCCTTTATCCGTAGGTATTTCAAGTTCAATACCGTGTACCAAAAAAGACAATTTGTCAATCGGTACGGAGACTTTGAGATCGACTGGAGGAAGGGAGAAAACGACAATTACAATTTCACCAGCGTTTCCGACTCGTACTCTCACTCAAACACCTCCACCCTGTCTCTAGTGGGGCCTGACGAACACAGAGCCTGTAGCTACGATTTGCACGGGCTCAAGTGGAAGATGCCAGTTTTGAGTGAGTACGACTCTTAGGCTGCAAAATTCGCATAGCATTTGTTAGCTGGACTACACACGATTTAAGATCACGTACCCGAATCGTATCGCCTGAACTATAACACTTCTCTGGGCACTTTTTCTCATAACACCTTGTTGTCCATCTCCTGTCTCTTGTCTGTCTAGTTCTGCTTGTCTCCTTTCCTTTCTGGCTCCTTTCCTTTCTGTCTCCTGATTGTCTGTTCCTGTACTCCTTCTGATCTTATCGATCGCGACAATTTGTCGCACTGAACTAACCCAATTAGCCTCACTAACCATGAGTGAGTCTACACAACCACACTCCCAGCCGAGCCCCGAGGACGACGACCCGTTCTTCGACCAGTCCAACATCACCAGCGACTCGCTCGGAGAAGGGTTTGGCAGTGACGACTCCGAAGCAGAGGACAGCGACGGTTCTCAGTCTTTACCGGACTTCAATAACAGAAGAATCATTTTACAAAGATTTACCATCTACAATTCTATCACCACCATGTACATAGTGGGATCCAATGCCAAAGAGAGTCTTTTCAGGATCTTGGAGATCAACAAGGACCCCAATGATGAGAGTAAGTTGACGGTGCTCGAAGACAAAAACTATTTCTACACCCGGAAAGATATGGTGGACCTTATTAACGGGTTGAACGAGTCAATTGAAGGCGGAATACACAAAATCGCCCAGGGGTACGGGCTCTTGGGGTTGATCAAATTCACAAAAAGCTACTGTCTTTCCATCATCACCAAATGCAGCCAAGTGGCGATGATGGGAGGTCATTACATCTACCATATTGATGAGACCAAGTTGGTTCCTTTGGACATCAACTTTAAGCGCCCAAATAAGTACAGTGACGAAGAGAGGCTTCTTCTGATTTTCAAGTACTTGGATCTTGAGAAAACGTTCTACTTTTCTTATGCTTACGACATTACAAATACTCTACAAACCAATATGGTAAGACACAAGAAGCTCGCGTCTCTCTACCAGCGCAACAACGGCGAGATTCCGTACCAGAAGATCGCCAACGAGTTTGATACCTTCGACAGGAACGAGCGGTTTGTGTGGAATAAGCTTCTTTTGACTCCAATTTTAGAGAACGAGGACGTCAGTGCTTATGAATGGTTCCAGCCAGTCATCCATGGGTTTGTAGACCAGGCCAACATATCGATTTTCGGCAAAAAGATATACATAACCATCATAGGTCGAAGATCGAGACACTTTGCGGGAGCCAGATTCCTCAAAAGAGGAGTCAACCACGAGGGAAACGTTGCTAATGAAATCGAAACAGAACAAATCGTGTCCGACATGTTGATTTCGTCGTTTCACGACCCCAAATACGGCTTCTACAATAACCCTCGCTTCACCAGTTTCGTCCAACACAGGGGCTCCATTCCTCTTTACTGGACGCAAGACTTGAACCGGTTGCCCAAACCGCCTATCGAGATAAATCTTCTGGACCCGTTCTACCTGAGCTCCGCCATACACTTCAATAACCTTTTCCAGAGGTATGGGCTGCCGACAATCATCTTGAACTTGATCAAGACCAAAGAGAAGACTCCTCGTGAGCTGAAACTCAACAAGTATTTCGTGGACTGTATCAACTACTTGAATCAGTTTCTTCCTGGTGAACACAAACTCCAGTTCAACTCGTTCGACATGTCCAAACACTCGAAGAAGAACATGGATGTCATAGAACCGCTACAGAAAATAGCCACCAACTCCATTCTACAGACAGGTTTTTTCCATAACGGTATCGATATTGAGAGCACAAAACTACAATGTGGAATTGTAAGGACAAACTGCATCGACTGCTTGGACCGTACCAATGCGGCACAGTTTATCATTGGGAAAGAGGCACTTTCTCATCAGTTGGCGAGTCTCGGGGTCATTGCAGAGCCCACGTCGTTGGAATACGATTCGGACTTGGTCAATATTCTCACAGAAATATTCCACGATCACGGTGACACCATCGCAATACAGTACGGAGGATCCAACTTGGTCAATACCATGGACTCCTATAGAAGAATCAACCAATGGTCTTCCCACACCAGAGATATGTTGAACAGTGTCAAAAGAATATACTCCAATTCGTTCATGGATCTGATCCGTCAAGAGGCCATCAACTTATTCTTGGGTAACTACAAGTACGACCCCAATAAACCAAAGCTTTGGGAGCTTCAAAACGACTTCTATCTCCACAACAACGTTTCTCAAACAGACATAAGGCGTAAAACCAGCTATATACATTGGTACAACGACCATTACTTGGACAAGCAACGATACGATCTCACCAATCAAATCACCAGTCTGGGGATCAAAGACGAATTTAAGCCATTCATTTATGAGGCCCTTGGTCCGTTCCCAGAATATAACGATAACTGGTTCAACGAGTGTTATGTGCCTCGAAAGTACCAGAGTTTGAGGGAGATTTTCATGATCAACATGAACTCCAACTCCAAGTATGAAACGAGTACTCAAGGATCCAGTGGAGATTTTGACCCCTCGCCTTTCGTATCTCGGAAAATAAAAAGAGTTGACAGTGAAGAAATCAGTCCCAAAAAGAACAAGGCCAAGATAAGAAAGGAAACGCAGTACAGCACCATCACTGAAGAGTCCCCAGAGGTTGAGGACTCGATGAGTGAAAAGAATCACAGAACCAGCAAAGTGTTCGATGCCAACACCAGCTATAACTACCTCAATCTCACCAACACCAAGAAGCTCAGGAATATTCTTTCCTCTGGAATGGAAAAGCTCGGGTACTCTCGTCCCCATGGGTTCACCAAAAAGGAAAACTATAAGTTCTCATCCACGAACTCTCAACCTGGACCTACAGAAATTAAGTCTGATGACAGGTCTAGCTTCACTAGTTTGCCGACTGTTAGCGAGTCGGATAAGGATCTATACGCCGAATACTTTGACCTACCAAACTACGTAACCCACAACACCGGCAAAGCGATTTACACGGAGTCACCTGAGGTCAATAGCGATAACCTTGAGTTCTACAAAAACTACATTGGAGCGTTCGATGAGAATGCCAACGGTATTTACGAAAACACATTTACGGCCCTGGAGGCCAATTTTAATATCATCAAGAACTTGCGGTATCCTCCATATCTCATGGAGGTTCCACAGGATGACTATTTCCAATAGACTTGATAGAAATAGATGACTATTCCAATAGAGCTGATAGAATCAGCGTTAAACAGAAGGCTGTTTCCGATAGAGTCGATAGGAATAGCGTTAAATTATATTACATAAATGTTACCATCAAAACTTGTAGAAACCCTCGTTGCCGAAGAAATCATCGAGTGAAATGTTGTCGCCGAAATCAGGAATCACCAGCTCATCCACCATACTTTGGGGATTAAGCAAATTGGGGAGGCCTGTTGTTTCGGAGTGCTGTTCACTTTTGAAAGTATTGGGGATATTCTCTTGCGCATAAAGATTTCTGCTCTGCCACATGGCATCAATTTGATGGACGTGAACCCTCTGGAGCTCGAAGTTCTCTTCTTTGGATTTCAGCTGGTCATATGGTAGAAGGTCGAGCCAGAGGTGTCTGTTGTCATCCTCAATCCATTTTTTGGGGATGTTGGCTACCACTGCTTTCAAGATCTCACCGATCTCTTGGAATTCACCGGTGAGGAAAGAGTAGCCTGCTTTACCCAGATCACATTCTCCTTGTTTCGAAAACTTCCTGATTTCCCTCATGGAAAGAATCAGAACCTTAGTGACTTTCCAAGGAGTGTGGAGCCTTCTAGAAAGTGGAGCTGAGAGTCTTGTCATATGTTTCCAAAGAATATCGATATGGTCTCTGATTTCCACGAGATGCTTGGGCAGATCTGTTCCTTCGAAAAAGGCAATGGAGTGGTCCAAGTGGATTGTGCACACTGCACAAAGCATCACGTATACAAACGCGAGTCTGTTGAATAGTGATCCCACCATTATCGAGTACATAGGATCAAGCATTGGTTCGTTCTCAAACACATACGAGATCATGGGCGTGAGAGTGGAAAATAATAGCGTGATCAGGTTCTTGAAGTGGGTGAACAGATGGAACAGATACTTTTTCCTCTCGTAGATGAGATATAAGCAGTAGTTCATTTTGAAGATCACCGATATCCTCAAAGTCACCAGGAAGAAAGCATCTAGAGTCCCTGTAGGGTCACCAAAGATCCCAACTCTTCCGAAAACTTGTTGCTGTATGTCTCCGTACAGCGCATCCAAGTACTGTTTCAATTTCCTGGTGAGATCTTCCAATTCCACCAAATTGACGGGAGTTCTGACGTTTGTTAACAAGCCCACCAATTCATCTAGAGTGTCTCTGAATGGGAGAATCTTGGAGAAGACATTGTAAATGACGTTGTCGCCAGGGGTGTTGATTTCCTCGAGTTTCGTGTCCGAAGCCCTCAAGTTATAGAGTCTTCTCCCGTGATTAGACATTTCGAAAAACTCAATCAAAAGGAGGAAGAACCAGAATTTCCGTCTGTGGTTTTTGGTTCTCCAGTTGAGGTTCTCGTGGCTGTATACGTCAGGGTCTCTGTTCAACCCACAAACAGTGGCCGCAGTAATAAGAGAATCGAGATAAACGTCACTTTCTCTCACTCCATCACTTTCGTCCTGACAGAAGCTTTTGTGGACCTTGGCCATGGTGAATGCCTGGACGACTACCAACTGCTGGCTCAAAGGAAGAATGAACTCCTTCAAGCATCTTTTGCCCAAGAACACAATATCGAGGTAAATGGGAGACCGTTCGAGTTCCGGGAAAGAATGAGGAGTCCATCGAGCTCTGACGACGTAAAGGTACGAGAACCTCAAGATAAAGCATAGGGACGCCAAGTTTGCAATGTCAGTGAGCTCCTCGATATTGATGAGCACCCTTGGGTCTCCGTCGGGTCTTTCTTTGATGATCCTATCGATTTCACCAAGAAACGATACTTTCTCAAAGATAGGAAAGTAAGGTTCCAACTTGTCGAACCAGAGGTCGAGGTACCGCATGATGACGTGTTTCAGAGGAAGTATGTACGTCATACGAGTGATGAACTCGCTATGCGGAGGCACAAACTCCGGATAAAATACTGCAGGGCCGTAATCAAGAATGTACTGATTCATCGCACGTTTCAGATCGATCGATAACTCCAGGCTTTCGGGCTCTGGGATGAACATCTGACCGAAATACTGTTTTGCCTTCATCACTGCACTTATCCCGTCGCCTGGATTTAGGTCATACGGCTGACCTATGCCATGGATAGCGTTCCGAGGTTTTTCTCGGGTATGCTTCCGATTATGCTTCCAGAACTTTATGTAGGCTTTGTCTCTTTTCAAAATGGCAATAAACGACAACGGGAAAGCGGTGGCGTACGACTCTTGTAGTCGCAAACAAAGGCCTTCCTTTGCATCGTATAGAAAAAAATCTGTGGTGATATTTGGATCATTAATTTCCTCCACCGAAAGCGAAGTCACTGGAGACGATTTTAGCAGATTCGGGGAGCTCAAAGAAGAAGGATTCGAGAGACTGGCCACGCCAATCAACGCCTCGAGCTCCTTGACTCTTGTTCTCAAGCGAATGACCTCTTCCGGGTCCACTTCAGTCTTAATTAATTGAGTTGTTTTGCCCTGTTTGGCAAGTTCGGTTTCCAAAGCAGAATACTTACATAGCAGCCCAATACCTCGACTTTTGCAACTATCACAAGGAAGCTTCCGATCACACTTGATCTTCCGGTGGTGGCAGTTGTCACACACCAACACTATTCTCTGTCTCTTCTTGGATGTCATTATATTTGGAGATTTCCTCATTTGCAGCTGTTCACGAATTTACGAGTGCGTGCGTGTGAGATACGGCAACGGCTACAACACTGAATCATGATTATCTGAACAAACTTGCATGAAACGTCACTTACTGTACACACCTACCTAAACAACTTGCCATCGGCTTCACCCTGTGTGCGCCATTGGGGGTTGAAAGCACTGCTATTCTCGAGTTTATACAATCGAACAGCTTCTCGAATGTGTTCGGGGGTAAGCGGAGATCGCAGGTCCCCCTCGAATTTTAGTTTGACGTTTTTTACGTTTGGGGTATGTGCTTTATCGATACTTTTGATGACTTGTTTTTTGAGATTCTTTTTGTGGTCGATATCCATGATGAGTCGGGCCCTTTGTTCCCTCTCCTGGACTTCGAATGCTTTGGTGATGATTTCCGATACATACAGTTTCAGTAATCCTGCCAATATCACTGCGAGATTCTGCGGTATTGAATGGCCTAGAACTCCGTTACATATTTTTTTCACCCCCGGTTTGTTGATGGTGGTCCTCCTGTATGTTTCAAACCGGTCCATCTGGTCGTCGTTGAAACTGGTCATCATCAACCGTTTTCGTTCCTCTTCTCCCAACGTTTTGTCTACTTTTAGGGTCTTGAGCCTCTTATACCGGGCCACCAACTGGTGGTCGTCGATCTGCCGAAGCTCGGAGTCCGATACTTCACTTAGAGACGAGTCGTCGTCGGATATGGGGAGTTTATCGTCATCGAGCTCCGGATTTATGTTACTGTAAAACACCCTTCCGATAAGCTCCTCGTCCTCTTCGTCCAAACTCACATCGCTGTCGTCGTCTATACTCACGTCGCTTTGAACGGCGTCATTGTGGTTGTCGTTGGAGTCGTCGGCGTTCACGGGCTCGGTGTTGTCTGCGGCACTGGCTGTTTCTGTGGAAGGGCTTGCCATGGTTAGTGCGAATTTTGACTTTCTCAACTTTTGAGACTGAGGTGACGGTTGAGTGGTTGAGTCGTTGAGTGTAGAATGGTGTGGACGAGTGTAGAATGGTGTGGTTAGCGTAGTTGACTCCAAATTGACTGTGGCTGATCATCAGCTCAGTCGTAACGGCAGGCACCTTCACCAGTCCCTCACGCCGGCAATGGACAATTAGTAGGTATATTAACTATATAGTCTGACAAATGCTGCAAACTCTAAAACATCCGATCTCAGTGAAGCAACACGACCCGTTGGGTGAATAGTCCTCGAAGCTCCTGACATTGCCCTTAGTGAATTGTGAGGTGTCAATTGTAAAGAGATAAACTGTACATTGTGACCTGGACTGGTGGGGAATGATTACATGGGATGGGCCAGCGTCCCATCAATTGCAAAAAAAATTTGGGAGTATTCTGAGTCTCTCCCTGACTCTTGGCAACCTTGCGGATCTCTTCGTGGTCACCTCAACGGGACGTTTTACTTCCTAAGGCCGGATGTTTTGGAGTTTAGCATCATTGTACCATCATTGTACCAGAGTTACTCGGCGTTCACCAAATTTCTCATCGATATCTGACTGCCAGTTTGCATGCTGGATCTTCAAATCCAATTCTCTCAAGTACTTGGCAAGCCTCTCTTTCAATTTCTCAAGCTTCAAGTCTTTGGTCATTGACTTGAGTACCACCACCACAGGGTCGCTGGAGTATTTGTATTTGTTAGAGTATGAGACTCTTCCATCAGAAATGAGCAGCTCAATTGTCAGAATCCTGCGTCTCAAAATTCTTCTTTCAACCAAAGCTTCGGCCATGGTCTTGACAGCTCCATCCTTCCGGTTGTAAGCGTTTGTGAACGAGTCACATCCCATCACAGATGGCAATTGCACTTGAATCACACTGTTTGCAATATTGATTTTGGTGATAATCTGGGCCCGAAGAAACACCAGTTCGTAAATTTCGTCCAATATCTTCTTAGGGTCTTCCTGTGGAGCTCCACCTACCTTGAACACTATGTTTCGCTCGAGTCTTCTACCCAAATCTCTAATCTTTGAGTCGAGTGTCTGTTTTTTTATAAGAGCTTCTCCCAACTTCATTGTAGAATATGGGTGTTTGGTGGGGTTTATATAGATGGCGCCGGATAATTGACTCACTCGGTTGCTCGTCTTGTGACTCACATGGGCCTTCTTAGTGCCTTGTATTCGCTATTGACTAATTGACTCATTGAGTATTACTGGTTGACTCATTAGTGAGTGTGACTGACTGACTCATTAGTGAGTGTGACTGACTGACTCATTATTGATTCGTTATTGTTTCGTTACTATTCCTACTTGGATGCTTCAGATGAATTGGCTCCCGTATGCACACACAGTGGCCCAACTGCGTGCTTGAACGGGCTTCTATTTATAGGTTTCTGAACCCGTCCAGTGTATGGCGCCATTGTCACCCAAGCTCGCGGTAGCTCTTGCACGGCCCAGTGCCATTCGCACCAACTTTCGACCACCGATCAAATTTCGCAGCCATTTATGGCGTGCACCAACTGGTTTGTTTGATTGTAGGCGTGCTTCCAATTGACTGACCCGTCTTCTAGAGCGCTAACAAGTGCATCTAAACCACCCAAAACACTAGTCACTGTGTCAGTATTGAACCTGGTGCGGTGCACATCTCTTAGTTTTTTAAGAAGTTTTTCTATGTTCGCAAAAACACCTGCTTTCACAAACGCTCTTAGACGGACTCCGGGATTGTTCCCAGGTCGTGGTGCCAACACCGACGACGTGGCCTCATTATATGCGTACTCAAGAATATCCTCCAATTCCGTGTATGTGATGTTTGAGATCGTGGCGTTGGGGCTGACGTACACTTGGAATACACTGGCCTCTTCACTGAGTTCCTCTTCAGACCTGACGACTTCGAAGAAGATACTTTTTTGGGGCCCCAGCTCTTTTGATTCGTCTACCACTGTGTGTTCTTCGGAGGAAGAAGACAAATTGGCGTATTCTTCAGGAGTCACAGACGAAAGAGTGACATTGAAATCAAACACGTTGTCTTCGTAACTGCTGAATACAGAGCTAACCACATCAGGAAGAATTGTATCGAAATCACCATCACTTCCCTCTCGCCCTACACGCACCAAGGGCACATCTATGGGGGCCGGAGGCTCGTGGTACGCACGAAAGTCTGCAACCAATAAATGGTCCATTACCAATTGTACCAAGTAAAAAGGTAAGTCGTTCGAGTGCACGATGCTGTAAGGATACAAAAGCGCAGCGTGGGGGTAGTGGGGGTGGATCATGCCGGTGTCGATGCCGGAAATGTACATCGTCACTGCAAAGTCGTGTGCAAGCTCGGGATTAGCTTCAGGCTCAAAGGAAGGTGCGACAGGATGGGAGCAATTCGGATGTGAGTCCATGAAACTCGCCCTTGAGTCCTCAAGCTTATCCACAAACTGGTAGTGGAACTTGTGGTGGGGGTATGCCGCCATTCGGTGGTCCAACTGGAGCTGTGCAGCCTCGATCAAGTCTGGAAACGTGAATCCACAGTCTCCGAAGAGCACGTATACCGGTACAGTGATGCTCAAAGAGTTCACACGAGACTCCAATGCCTTCACAGGGTCGTACACAGCGCCTCTCCATTGGTCTACAAGCACGTGCACGCCCGGTAAAATAGCGAGTAGAAGCCATATCCACGTCCAAGATCTGGACATGTGTGAGATTGATGGCATCGCGATTGCGAATTTCACTACATGTCAGTATCGCTTTCTTCTGGTTTAACGGCACAGGACCAAGAACAGAGCTTGGTGCACGACGTGTACAACGAGATAGCACCGCACTTCTCCCAGACAAGGTATGCTCCTTGGCCCATAGTGGAGAGGTTTTTGAACGAACAGCCAAAGTATTCCATAGGGCTTGACGTTGGGTGCGGAAACGGTAAGTATCTTGGAGTCAATAAAGATTTATTCATAATAGGCACGGATCGTTCCGAGGGCCTTATCAAGTGTGCATCGGAGATATCCTCGGACTATACCCTTGGAATAGCCGACGGGTTGCATTTACCCCATGAAAATGATCGCTTTGATTTCGCTATTTCAATTGCAGTCATTCACCATTTTGCAACCCCCGAGCGGAGAGTCGAGGCCATTAAACACATCCTCACTAAGGTGAGACCCGGAGGTCAGGTGTTGATATACTGTTGGGCTTTGGAGCAGGAAAACAGCCGTCGTGGGTACAAAGAGGGAGACGATCAGGACGTTTTGGTTCCGTGGGTGTTGAAGAGTGTGAACAAGGGCGACGGCAAGAAGAAGCAGAAGAAGAAGCGGCAGGAAAAACAAGGCAAGCGTGGTAATGTGCGTGCCCAGAATGAGAACCAAGCGTCTCAAGAAACACAGGCCAGTCAAACTGGAACTGAGACTCAAACGCAACTTGAAAGCCAGCCTGGCAGCCAAGTGCAACCTCCAGAAACCGGATCGAACGAAGACCACAAACAGCCAGTTCCCGAGTCACAATCCGAGCCACAACCTGAGTCACAACCGCAGCCTCAGCCCGAGTCTGTCACCAAATACAGATACTATCATCTCTACCGCAAAGGAGAGCTCGCTGAAAATGCCCTCGCCACGCAGATGTGCACGATAGTGAACCAGGGGTATGAGAGAGACAACTGGTATGTGATACTCCAGAGAACGTAGGCCTAATACACAATATATACACCACAGATACACCATATACACCATAGCTACCTCGCTTCAAAGTGCGCAGACCCAAATTCAAGAATCTCAGTTGTCGCATTCAATGTTCTCTCCAGCTGCTAAAAACGACAAGGTGATCCGGTCAACGGACCTTGATGCGCTCAGTTGTCGACTCAATTGTAATTCACAGGGCTACTTCAACCCTCCCGATGAAAATGTGGACAAACTCATTGCGTCTTATTCGACGTATCTACAGTTCAGTGAAGGCTACACGAACCTTTCTGCAAGCAGAGCCTTCAGACAAGCATTTCATGACCGCAAATTGCCATTGATAAACAGAGGCACGTATCTAAGAACACAGCTGATCAACGTCGTGTTGGACAAGTTCCTCAGTAAGTTTCGTGGCCAAAAGTGCCAGGTGCTATCTATGGGAGGAGGAAGTGACACTCGCTGTTTCCGCTATTTATCGCCCACCGTTCACTTCGTGGAAGTGGATTTCCCCGACACCACACGAATCAAAAAGGCTGCCATCCTTCTGGACCCAATTCTTCGGGAAGTCACTGGGTGTAAGGATGGGCTAGTCTCAGTGGAATCGAAAGAAGATTTCACGTCCATGGATCCAAACCTTCACACACAAAACTACCATTTGGTGGGGTTCGATCTACGCCAGTTGTCGTCCGGTTGTGACCTTTTGATGCACGTGGACCAATCGCTTCCCACATTAATTTTGAGTGAGTGTGTATTGTGCTATTTGAGTCCTGAGGAAAACAGAAAAATCCTCCACTTCTGGACCCAGTATTTTACCAACTCATTCATGGCCATCTTGGTGTATGAGCCTATCTCTTTGAACGACTCTTTTGGTGCACAGATGCTAGAAATACTAAGTAAGCGAGGGATCAATCTCCTCACCTTTAATGAGTATCCCACCCTCGAGGCCAAGGCCGAGTTTTTGGACTCCCTAGGATTCAAGAACGTCCACGTAACTGACTTGAGTGAATTGGGCGGTTATGGGGACGGTGCCTCGTGGTTTTCCCAAAAAGAGATCGATCGTGTTCAAAAGTTGGAGATGATAGACGAAGTAGAAGAGATACGGCTTTTGCTTAGACACTATTCGCTATACTACGGAGAATCACAGAATACCGACACAATGGAAGATGTACGACTGCTAAGGTGGGTGATTTCTGGGAACAAGTAAGTAGGTAGTGAGAGCATTTACTGTAATGCTTTAATGTACGAGGAATGAGAACTGGAGACCACCTGAGCTCGTTGCTAACAGATATGGACTAGTCTGGGCTTATTTTATAACATTGTATATTAGCTATACCTAATGGTCTAGAAAACACCGTGGGAGAAATTCTAGTTGTGTCGTGATTGTTTCAGCCGGTTGTTTTGGTTCGTCGGTTAAGTTGTTGTTGTTCTACCTCACTTCATTGAATATATAAGTTTTTAATCTCACTTAACGAGAGTGCTGAGACTTCTTGTCCCAGCTCGTTTGTTGTGTTTTTCATCGGCTATGGAAATGGTTCGATGAGACCCCAAGGAACTCATCTAGTCCCTTGGCGTAGTCAGCTTTAGTGTGATTTGTAGAACAGATAATTCGTTGGAAGGAGGTGATCGGTTCAGGTTGAATTAGCAGCCAGGTCGTTTCCACTACCTCGCAGGTTGCTTGTCCAGGGCGTTGTGGGAGAAGCTGTGCACTGCAATCAAGTCCATTTTCGGTAATGAATATCTCAACTCAAGCACCTTGGAGTATAAATCAATGACTTCCAAAGTAAATTCTGCGTTTTTGGAGTAGAGTTGTTTACACCCTGGCTGATAAGGAGTTGTTGTAGTAGTGCAAGTCTTTGGTGAATCCTTCGATATACTCGAACTCTCCACACGCCCAAGCCACCAAGTAGGATGATACGGTTTGGGTTTTCTGGAAAGTGTGCTTCTTGAGGTGGACGGAGCCAATAAAGACAGCTAGCTACGAACTAATGCTACTGGTGGCGGCCAGGACCTTTGAAATACTGAGAAAGAAACACTGGAACGTGCCTGATTATCGTATATACTCTTAAACTCTTCGAGCTCATCTATGTATACTTATTGGTATCAGATTCTCTATCCTGAATATCTTCTGTGTGACTTGATCCAGAGGATCCGGAAGAGACACTCCGTGATGCGCTTGCGGTATCGGATATGGAACAGGCATCGGGAGAAGATGCAGAACTAGCACTGGGTAGTGACGCTTGAGCAAAATCAATGATGTTAACTTTGCTTCCTGAAACGATGATATTCCTAAGGTACAAATCAGTGTGCTGTATTCCGATCTGTTTGAGTGCTTTTTGTGCTTCGGAAAGTTTGATCAGAATTTCTCTATCTGATAAGGTTTTTTTTCTATCTGGCTCGATATAAGACATCACCAAAAACAATCCAGCGTATTTGAATTCACCATTTTCAGTTAAAAACACCTCCCCACTGTCAAACAAAGTTGGAACATTGATGGGCGTGGCAGACTCTTGTATTCTTGCATAACAATCACACTCTCTTGTGAACATTCTTCCTGCCCTTTTGAGGCAGAAGTCTTCGGTGACCTCCCGGCCAAATTCACGTTTCTCATACTCGGCAAGTTTCCGAACGGATATCTCATCATAAAGCTTCATGACTACCTTTCCCGTGTTGGGGATATTTAACGTTGGAATGCACTGTTTGAGCACCTTAGACTCAAGCAAAAAAACATGAGAATAATATCCGGGTCCTTCTTGTAAGATAGTATATTGTTGTGTATCCACATTCCCGGTGTGTCTTCGTATACCTTTTTTCCCTGTTGTGCCTGGAATATACCCGAAGAATATATGTGCTCTACCAACCTGTTCTTTGAGTTCATCGATACTCTTCCTCGTTACCGCTTGGAGTATTTGTACGACCTTCTTGCGGTCCTCGTCATTTTCTTCCGTCAAACGCTTATGAATCAAGGAAGCGACGATTGTTTGTATAGTTATACTGGTATCCCGTGTGTCTATCGTACGATACCTGAATGGTATATTTACATAGGCTTGTTTCTTGTGATCCTTGAGATGTACACCATTCGTATCCGTGAGACTCAACGACTGCAGATCGTCTACTAAATCCTTCCACATTTGACTTCCCACGTCAATTTCAAGATAGATAGTGGTAATGCTGTCACTGAGAAGACAGAAAGGATTGGAATATTGGATCATGTATCTTACAAGTTGGGTGAAAATATGTATGAGTTTAGCTTCGTGAGGTGCAGGACCTGATGAATCCGTGAAGGTGGTGGGATCTGTTTCATCTTGATCATCTTTTTTTTCAATTTCTTCTTCGATAGGCGGCATGTTTTGGTAATACGATACACGTTGGAGAATTGGTTTGAAGCACCCATTTTTAAGGAAATTCGATAAATAGGGCTTCTTCATTTCGATAAATAGAGTGCACTCTTTCTTTTGACTTTGTGTCTCTTGGAGATTTTTGATTTGAGAAATGACAATATCACTCCTTCTTCCTCCAATACTACTTCGGTCATAGCGTAATCCATTGTGGAAAAACCTCAAAATTCTCAAACATGGATTAACAATATATTCCTTGAATGAATCAGTCACACCCAGTTCCAACGACGTTTGTTCTCCCAAAGGAGTAGGGTTTAGGTAGTCATTAATTACCCCCCACAATTCTTTCCAATCCGGTTCGAGTGGTTGCTGCTCGAGCTCCTGCAATTTTGATTGGATGAACTTGCCCAAGTCGTCTCTGAGGTCTCGAAGGAATTGATCACAACCATTGTATCCCTGGTCTGAGGTAAATACCGGGAATGTCATACGCAGTTTTATATCATCCGGGATCAAGGTACCATCTGGGATTGTTTCTGGTTTCACATCATGAATAGTCTCCGATAAGTCGATTGGCAATGAGAAATACACACAGTAGAAGTTTTTCAAAGTATCAAGGGCAACTTTTATCTTCCGGAGAATAAGGCATCGCTTCCAAAACAGAAACGGCTTGAGAAAGTTCTCATTGAACCATGAATCTTGCACCGTCAAGTGAGGTCCTGGGCTCTGTATTGCCCTATTTACTTTGTTTGTGAACGCTTCATCAATCAGCGAGGTATTTGTTGTATTGTAATCAGAGGATGGTATCTGTACCTCACTTGTAGTATTGGCCAGCAGAAGATTTTCATCGGTGGCCAGGGATTGGAGGGCATTTTCAGTACCAGTGGGCATGTGTGCTGTCTCAAATTGTGTATCCATATTGACGGTATCTGGATTTAAGGTGTTGTAATTTGACTGCCTATCACCTGGCAAGTGTTGAGGTTGTGAGTTTGTGGGATTAACACGGCGGCGCTTGAACAACAGAGATAACGACACGGTGTCCGGCCTGTTTCTCCAATCACTAAAGTATTGCCGGATCAGTTTCATCTGATTGTGGTTAATTACAATGAGAATATATTGGCTGCAACTCCGCAATAGGAAAGTTCAGGAAAATGGTACGTACACGCGAAAATTTGAAATATGATGTGGAAGGAATTCAGATTCTGAAGGGAAAACGTGTTGCATTATTTACGTTAACAGATCGTTGGCTGAGAAAGGTTGGAGGCAGTTGTGACAGGTGTTGGCGTTGCCAAATTTTATGTCTCAGTGCCGAGATGGAAAACGTGGATCATGGAGTAGTTTTGCCCAATCTTGAAGGCTTTGGCCTTAAGAAAGCGCCAGAACCTTCTCCATTGAGCTACCCCTTTGTTCGGGACCAATGAAGCAATGGTATTGGAGGTGGAGAAGTCTTTCATTGTGATTGACGTGGCGGTTTTTCTTTGATCGCAGCTTGAAATACTCGTCTGTGATTTTGTCAACCGCTTTTTGGGACGGTGTTGGTGGGATGTCGGTTCGGGGGATTGAGTTCGAACAGAGAGCAGCATATCCCGTCCTATTGTATGGATAGTAGGCGGCAACGACGTTAGGTATTACCTCCGTTTCAGTGTGGAGGAGTTCGAACCATGACCGTAGGTAGGCTTTCATCTCTTCCGAGAAACAGGGTGAGGAATTTTTATTCTATTAAATGGTATGTTAGCTATACCTAATGGTCTAGAACCCTATTTCCTTAAATTTTCGATTTTGAAATGGCCATACACAAATGAGCACAGCACAATTTTGTATGTAGATCCGATATGGTCTAACGGCTATGACGGTTGTCTTTCACACAGCAAACCCGGGTTCGACTCCCGGTATCGGAATATTTTTTTGCATTCTCTACTATCACAATCAAACAACGGAGTCGGGAATGTTAGGCACCAGAAACAAGGGGCTTTGCTGTCATCATTACCGCACACCGTTCAACAACTGCTGCCATTACACTTTTCTATGTTTAGTTATATATCTACTATTTACACGAGTTTTTTGAAACCCAAAGGTACTTCACTCCCCTTGGGCAAAAGACCGAAGAACTTGTAGATCTTCCCCATGGAATGTTCATCTTTATCGGTGAGTCTTTTATATGCCTTATAAATTTTTTCCTGCTCCTCGTACGAGTTGGCTTTCTCAATGAGCTTTTGGATTCTGTGTCCTATTCCCAATTCATGTAGAAAATCGCCCTGGTCAACAGGATCCAATGCCAAACACTTGTCTTTTGTGAGTAGCTTCAAGTTGTCAAAGTCCACATTTATCGACAAGTCTACCTCCCCGGGCTTGTAAAAAGGAGATACAAACTTGTGCTTGTAAATTCCCCGTAATGAGTTATCAGGGATTTCTCCCACGACTCCGTAATCTACAATGAGCACAGCACCCAACTGCAGTTCGTTGTTGACCAACAGAGCCATTTTCTGGACGAAGAACTCGGCATCAGGGCAGATTTCGATTCTCGTCGATTCTGGTAAGTCTCTGAATCTTTCACTAAGGGTTGGGATTTGAGACGAAGGAGTTTCTTTTGGTGATATCGTAAGGTGAAACTCTGTTTCTAGTTCTCCTGTGCTTACAGAGGAGGCTGTTTCGCCTTCCAAGGACTTCTGGGTGTTTTGAACGCTGGGTGTGTGTTCCACAAGCAATTCTCTCCATCCTTTTTCGGTTTTCTGGAACGACTTTATAGGCAAGGCGTCGAAAAACTCATGTGCCAAGATGAGGTTTGGGGTGCTTGCATCGCTGATGATCTCACTTTCGTTTTCCACCCATCTGATCTTATTGCCCCATTTGGTAACCGAAGAATCATCAATATCGGTGGAATGGTATTCATTTTGCCCACACAATAGCTTATGCTGTTCCTTTCGCAACACCCTGGACGCCTCTATGAGCTCGATCTCAATGGTGATGTCGAACTTGTTTAGCTTGTTGAAAGTTGTCAACACATCGTGCATCAAAGTTCCTTTTCCTGGTCCGAACTCAATAAGTTTTATGGACCCAGGGCGGTTTTGACTAACCCATATTTGGAACAAGTAAAGGCCTATCATTTCTCCAAATACAGACGAGATTTCAGGGGAGGTGATGAAGTCCCCAGTGGCAGAATCTAGTGGATCTCGCGTGGTATAGTATCCGAATTGAGGATGTGTTAAACACTGTCTCATGTAAGCAGATAACGTGAGAGGGCCGGTTGTTTTGATGGTTTCCTCTAGAAGATTGCTGAGGTTGTCGATCCTTGGTTTTCTCTTGGTGGCCATGGGGAAACTGGGCATTTTACCCAAGTTTTCTCGAATGTTGGTGTCACCTTTGATTGTAGATTCAAGATTATTAATTTGGTCTTGGATGTACTTGGATGCATTTTCGTACTCTTCCTTGGTGAACTTACCGTAGTAGAGCCCGTTAGCGTCTTTGACGGGCTTATTGAGTGTCCTTACGGACCTTGAAAATGCTCTGGATAGCCTAAGCATAGCGATGGGTGCGAATCAGACTGCAGAAAAGACTGGGAATGAGAACACCAGAATGAGACTGACTTGAGACTGGAGAGACTGGCCAAGAAACCGTGGGAGCTGGAACAGCATGGAACAGCATGGAGCGAGCCTCAAGTGACAAGGTAGACGCAGGACACAAGAGAATCACAGATCACTCTCAACTGAGAGTAAATTAAAACAATATAACTATACACCACGATATCACAGTAATCTTTCGGTTCAACCCCCACGCAACTAACATTGTATGATAATCAGGCCTGACAATATCCCGAATGTTCATATAATGGTCAATCACTTAAAAACTCAACCGAAAGATTAAGGTAATAAAATATAAGTCAAAAGAAACCTACAAGAAATAAACTGAAATGACCGAAATCATTCCAGTAATTACTCAAGCACTGAAGTACTCGATAATTACCATCTCCATAACTTCACAGACTTCTCAAGGCTGCAAAAATTCTGGGATGATATTATTTCAAAGTAGAAACTAAGTGAACCTAGTATCTTATTAATCGTCAGACACAAACACACTAACGTGCGTTGTCACGCTTGCATGGCTACCAAAGGATTAGTAGCCAGTTTGAAAATAGGGGCTTTGAGGTGAGTCTTAACCGGAGATTGGATGGGAGTTCTCACTTCCTCGATCTCGATATCAGAGATCTTCCAGTTATTGAATTTCTCCACGCTGATATTCTTTGGAGGCCTGAACATGGCGTCCATGAGAATGAAGTCGTTCAAATCGTTCAAGACATCAAGATCCTCTTTTTTGTTAATATCAATATTATTAACGATTTCGTCGGAATTGACTGCAAAAGTATTCGCGATCTTAAACCCCAACTTGCTGTAGAAATTTCTATTGATGATATTGGAACTCTCCAAGTAGCACCATGAATCGAGAGTGAAGGTGTCCAAGCAGTAGTTGACCAAAATCTTCCCCAAAGATTTACCAGCCATGGAAGGCAAAACACCAATATCACTCAAATACCAAACGGAGTTGAATTTGTTCTTGTAGTTCAAACTCAAGTTCAAATTGATTAATACCGAATCCCTGATGTTATTCAAAAACGGTAACTTTTCCTTCAAAGACTTCTGGCGGCAGTTATTCAAGTAGGCCAAGTAGTTGAACTTCATGAACGAGTACTGTAAAGGCAATGAGAATTTTGTATCAGCATTCGGATGGTTTGTGTCAGAATTGAAGTAATTGAGGGATAAGCTATTGTCGAACTTCAAGTTATTCCAACAACAAGCAGCCAAAAAGGGGTAGGAAGTGCTGTGGGAGTTTGCCAACTCGAACTGCACATCTTTCACTACAATGATGACCCCGCCAAAAGAGAAATATTCAATGACAGAATACTCAAAGAAGGCCTGGAACAAGTCGTTTTTTTGTTTGATTAATTTTTTTTCGTGAACCTCGTCATAGTTTATCTTCGTGTTAAGAATATAGTTTACAAACGGATCTTTATTGAATGCCAACTGTAATGTTTTGGCGACTCTTTTATAATCCTTTTTCGTAACACGTTCGATACTAATTTCAAGATTACCTATCATCTGTCTCAGAGGATTTAACTGAGACAAAGACAGTCGTGGTTCTTTCTTTTTATTGGAATCAAAATCTTCTGTAAATGACATTGTACATGAAAGTTAATAAGGTTGAGATCAAAATCGATCAATGTCGAAAAAGGGATATTTGGGGCCCTTTATAGTTTTCGGGCACGTCACCCGCACACGTTAATGCACAGTGGTAATGCGAGCTCAAAAGATATGGACGGGAGAGTGAAGAAATGGGACCGGGAAATAGAGACGGGGTAAACGGGAGTGGGAGAGAGAGCGTGTGGGTGTGGGAGTGGAAGAATAAGGACCAGGGAAGTACGGATATTTCCACAGGCTCTCCGGTCACCGTCTACATGGCACACATGTAAACTCCTATTTCATAGCATCCGAAATCAGATAGCGAATGCGAAAGATAAGCATTTGCATTCGCACGCCATGAGGCGCGGGGGTGGCCTCCCTAGGCTCAGCCAATGATAACATTCACGCCGTGCGTGAGGTGGACGTGGCCGGACCGGGAGTGGATGGACAGGAGTGAATAGGGAGGAGGCCCAGTTAAGGAGTTGTGAAGGAGTGGGGGTCTGAAGATCCTAACACCCATGCAGCAGGAGCGTAGGTCTAGATGGGAGTCGTGTGCTCACACAACCTAAACAGATGACGACTCTTGGCTCTGAGTTGGGGTCCCGGAGTGTCGTGTGTGACAAGGTTCTAGACCTGAAATACGAGCTCGTGTAGTTAGGGGTCACGTGGACCCAGCGAGCCGAATAACGATCTCAGTAAGATGGATCCGTGCCGAGTAGAGGCCGTGTAGTTTAATTGTATAGCCGAATCTATCCAAAATATCATGAGAGATTTGGGTGAGCAGTTGCACAGTTGCGCAGACACGAAGGCACAGCTTACATCAACTAATGGATCTCAAACATAGTTGATATCGAACTGGTAGATGATTGGAGTACAAGCATTGAGAGGGTTAAGAGGACTCAGAAGATTGAGAGGTTGATAGTGTTCAGAGCATGAGAGTCCATCAGAGTCCATAAGAGTCAATATGAGTCCATAAGAGTCTCCTATTGCTCATCCTATCAGTCGCGATTGCACAGTGCACTGACTGCAAAATGGTGCGAGAGAAGTTTCGATGCTACACCGTGCACTCTATCTGTTCTCCACTCACTCAAACCACCCACACCTGTCACCTCACCCACCTCACTCAACGCCTCTGTCCAGCCTAACACCCTCTCAACTAGCCACACCCCCTTACACCCCTTCCACCCCTTACGACTCTCGCTTCAACCGCACCGCAAGCCATCAAGCCTCCTCATTCCATTTAGACCTTCGCGAAAGGCCACTTAATAATTTCTCCATTTTTCTTCACGCCCGACAAAACCCTTAGATCCACGCCATGGGAAACTCGCCATCAAAAGATGGGGCGCCATTATCCAGAACAACATCGTCCACGTCTTTAAGATCCAACAAGTCTTCCAGATCCACCCGGTCCCTAAGGAGCAAAAAGAATGACTCCTCCTCCAGCTTACTGAAATTAGGGTCCAGTACTCCAAAAGTGTTGTCCCGGAAAAACCTGGACTTGTATTTGTCCTCGACACCCCAAGTTCCCGATACCGAAACAGACACTCTACCGAACCAGTTCTCCACCCTCCATTTGAACAACGCCAATTTACCTCCTTCAATGATGCAAGTTGAGCCCAAGGAGCCCATACTAATCCGACGCAATACCGACGGAAGCTTATCCACAGACGCCCTCAACAGCGGCCCCAATACCCCGGGAGGCCTTACACCCAATGGCCTTACTCCCATAACACAAGCTGGCCCTATAAGTGAATCGCCAATGCTCACTCCCTCGTACGAAGGAGCAACCAACTATTTCTCCACCACTTCCACTTCCACTTCCAATTCCAGCTCCAATAACAACAATAACTCGAGCTCAACACCCTCAAGTAACAACCCCAACGCCTTGAGTCGAACATCAACAAACCATTCCATTTCTTCCGGAGTCTTATCTGATAATGATGAATTGAGATCGCTCTCAAAATCCAGATCCAACTCATCTTTTTCCTCCGGAAGAATCCTCTCTAAAACAAACTCCAACATCTTGAGTAAACACCTGTCCAACTCCAACACCACTGGGTCCATAGACATCGAGAACTTGATCCAGCGATTGTTGGATTCCGGTTACAGTGGGAAAAGAAGCAAGAATGTTTGCTTGAAGAACAATGAAATTCAGATGGTTTGCTCCAAGGCAAGAGAAATCTTGTTATCACAGCCATCACTTCTCGAACTCAATCCGCCTGTTAAAGTTGTTGGAGATGTGCACGGACAATTTGGCGATTTAATAAGAATATTCACCAAATGTGGATTTCCTCCTCTGACAAATTACTTGTTCTTGGGGGACTATGTGGATAGAGGAAAACAGAGCTTAGAAACGATCTTGTTGCTTCTTTGTTATAAGATCAAATACCCCGAAAACTTCTTTTTGTTGAGAGGTAATCACGAATGTGCAAACGTCACCCGAGTTTATGGGTTTTACGATGAATGTAAAAGAAGATGCAACATCAAGACCTGGAAGTTGTTCATCGATACATTCAACACCTTGCCCATAGCAGCCATAGTGGCCGGAAAAATCTTCTGTGTCCATGGAGGTTTACTGCCGGTGTTATCGTCGTTGGATGAAATAAGAAATATCGCCAGACCCACCGACGTTCCAGATTTCGGCCTCTTGAACGACCTTCTATGGTCTGATCCAGCAGACACGCTAAACGAGTGGGAGGATAACGAAAGAGGAGTGTCGTATGTTTTCTCCAAAGTGGCCATTAACAAGTTTCTACAGAAGTTCGGGTTTGATTTGGTGTGCCGAGCCCATATGGTGGTAGAAGACGGGTACGAGTTCTTCAACGACCAGACGTTGGTCACGGTGTTCAGTGCTCCCAATTACTGTGGAGAGTTTGATAATTGGGGAGCAGTGATGTCGGTGAGTGAAGAGCTTCTCTGTTCATTTGAGTTATTAGATCCATTGGACAGCGTGGCGTTGAAACAGGCTATGAAGAGAGGCAGACAAGAACGGAAGGCCGCTTTGATTCAATAGGTAGACTTATGCATTGTATAATAATGAAGATTCAGTTTTAGGATTACAAAAACAGTTGAGTTGTAGATCAGTTTTGGTTTTCGCAATTTCTACATTATCAAATGTCTAACCCACAGTTCCTTTTACAAACAGACAACTTTGTGCCTGTGGAGAGGCTCGTGTCCACAGTCACAGACAAAATCAACGACAACGAGAAGATCTTGGCTCGCTTGCTTGAAGTGGCAGACGCGCTTGAGTTTCCAGAGGCCGTTGCACCAAAGGCTTCTCACTTTGAAGCTGAAGAATCAGACGAACTTGATTATCATCTAGAATCCAAGTACCGATTGAGTGAGATAGAGTGCACCAAGTTCGGTGAAGTGACCAACAAGAGGCTCAAGCGTCTACTAGAAACAAACTATAAGCTCATGAAGATAAAGCAAAGAAACGACGTGGTGAATAATCAATTGGTGTCGATTCTCAAACAGTATAATGATTTCGTGTCTTCCGAGTTGATTCCTCTTCTACGCAAAGACTACTTCGATGCTGCCGACCGAACGCACAAGGACTTCCGCAAGCTCTTAGACGTGAAAACACAACGTGAACTCGAGTTGTGGAATAAGTATACTCAGTACACCCAATTTCTTCAGACCATGTTCGACATGTTCAAGCAATTGATTGGGATTTTGGATCGTTTCGATGACTCTCGCGTGGTCCTCTTGGAGGCAAAATTACAAGCAATTGGCAAGGTACTACAAGAATTGAGACCAAATAAAAGTACATAGTATTAGATTATAACGAGTGACGAATACACGATTAACAAAGTATCTACTGCAATCAAAATCCACAAAGTGTCTATTATACATACCCTGGCCATTCTATTATACATTATTTAACATTATCTGGAAACCCATCGTTATTGGGGGAAAGTAGATTATCAATGGTGGGACGTTTTGCGTCGTTTTCCTTTTCATCATTTAAAACTCCCTTCAACCAGTTTTTGGTCGAGTCTTTTGGAGGGACTTTTATGGGGGTGGTGCCAGCAGTTGAGACGTCTGTATCGTTGACTATACTATTCAAAGAATGAGCGTTTCTTTGGTGATGGTTCTGGAGCCTCACTGGTGGTAAAACGGTATTTGAGTTCGAATCATGGGGGAACTGAAAGCTTTGGTAAGATGGTGAGTAAGGTTGACGGAGGCTGGGGTTGGGGTTCAATGTGAGGTTATTATTGATGTGGTTCCCATTTGATTGATGGTGCAAAGGTGAAATCGGTGAAACAAGATTAGGACCAAACAGTGCCAGCTTAGGTCCTGCAAAAGACAAAAGACTTTTGGAATATGCAGCTTTTTGGGGCTGTTGATTTAGTTGATGACTGAATGAATAAAGTGGTACAGGAGGTGCAGATTTCAAGCTTGGTAGGCCCTCATGGACCAAAGATCTAGAATATGACGGGGTGTGGATGATTGGTGATCCGGTGGTCGATAAAGATGACATCCCCGATGACAACTTATCGGAATTCAGAACAAACGAGTGCTGCAAGGAAAGAGGCCGTGGTCTTCTTTTGGGCTTGAACTCATGTGAAGGGATTTTGAGGCCTAAAGATTGACGAGAGGGACTTTCTGTGTGAGCTTGTGAGTCGGTGCTTGCAGAAGCATCCATATTGAGTGCACCAGGCCCACCTCCACTGTTCACCGGCCGAGGCTGGAAGGGTGCGTGGGGGAATTGCTGGTGCTGGTGCTGGTGCTGGTTTTGGTTTTGGTTCTGGTTCTGAGAAAGACTCTGAGCCTGAAGATGATGCTGTGGCTGTTGCTGGTGTGGGTGGGGAAGAGGTTGGTGCTGAGGCTGCTGGGCCTGCGTGTGGGGCTGGTACTGGCCTGGATGCTGGATGTACGGCACCGGGTACGAGTCATAAAAAGCTTTAGGAGGCAACTGGCCGTTCCCGTAGAAAGAATACGTTTGTGGAGAGTTGGAGTTGGGAGGAGACGCAAAGACCACGTGGTTTGGGGTGCCCGGCACCGGATTGTAATATGGATGGTGGACTTGGTGAGACGAGGCGTCTTGATCGTCTTCTTTTCGACCAGAAGCTTGTTCCTTTTCTCTTTTTATGGCAAGATAGTTCTCGTACGCGTGCACGGTTTGCTTGTGCTGACGGAGGTTGTCGAGTCTGGAGAAATTCTTGGAGCAATAGGGGCACGTGAACGGCCTTTCGCCGGTGTGTTTTCTTTTATGACGAGCCAAGTGTTCGGATCTGGTGAACGTCATGCTGCATCCGGGAAAGCCAGTGCACTGAAACACTCTTCCTTTTGTCTGGCGCTTCTTCTTGCTGTCGGCAGACTCATTTGTGATTGGTTTAGAAAGCGAATTGGAGTTGGGGTTGGAATTCGAAAGGGAACTGGAAACAGAATTGGAAGACGAGTTTTTTGAAGCAGGGCTGTTTTCACCGTCGATGATGGGGTCGAATCTGTGGATGGACGCCTGGTCCGGGCTGTCTTTGAGTTCGGCTTTGATCATGGACATGGTGCCATTGGAGGTGGAAGATTAAGGACGGGAATGAAACAAATTAAACGAGGTACAAATTACAAACGAAAACAAGTTGACAACGAAATGATTGAGTGGCCTTGGCAAAGTACACGAATCGAACAACTAAGTTAATACAATCCCAATGGGCGTTCCCTGATGAAATGTGGGTATGGGATTATGAGGTTATTATAAACAATTATAAAGTTTTTTTGGTAATTGAACTTAGGCTCCAGAAAAAAATTTTCCCCTGAAATATTATTGAGAACCAGGGCCTTTTTTCTTTTTTTTTGGAGGCACCACGGCAGTACGGCCCAAGATCGGTATGCAAACGGCCCAATCTTGAGGTGCACATGAACACGAGCTATGGTATGGCACCACTACACTGTCAAGTAGTGCCATGGTCCAGCACTCAAATGAAATTCAGTTCGCAGGTTATTTTTTAGTGTTCAACATTCTCAGGTGGTTTAGAAGCTATTACTCGAATAGTCGCGAAACATATGATCGGAATCGTATGTATAGATAATACACAGATTAATTTCATGAATTTGGTTGGCGACATGCATCCATTCGGCGTGCACACAGTCGTATATTTTCCAACAAAAAAAAAACATTTCGGTTAAAATGGTGTTTGCGCTGTGAGAGGTGGTGAGTAATTGACGTCACATACACTCCCTATTGTCAAATGATTCCATGTTCCGGGATTACGATTTTCAACAATATATAAATATCTATTTTGTGCCCTTCCCTGCCCATTTGTTGGGCCTCAGGCTTCGGGCTTATGGTGTGAGTTCGGCACTTTCTGTGGTGTTTGGGGCCAAGTGTTCCTCGGCTTTATTGTGTAGATAGTTGGTGTCAGGGGGACGAATGACCTGGTTGGTTTCTGGGCACTGACGCCGCCAGTGGCTCTATCCGGCTTTAGGTCACTGTCCCTGTCAGTCTCAGTCATGATCAAGGCGCAGACCACGAGCGTTGTACAAGAATCGCACAAATGCCTTGCGAGTTCAGATTCTTCCGGTGCACGGGTGCACTGCAGGCCTCCACGCTCATAGTCACACGCTCTAGTTGCGTTCTAGTTACACGCTCTACACGTTTTGGTTACACGTTACACGCTCTACACGCTCATAGTCCACCACAGGCCACTGCAGTTACACACACCATACGGTGGTAAATGCCGGCCCCGGCGCACGCAAGATCCTGCGCTTTAGACGATAGCATCGAAGTGCCCCTTCGTACACCGTGTGGTTGTTCTAGGGTACTCTGTTCATGTGCTGTATGGGTGTAAGGGTCTACTAACACCCATACAGCAATCAGACTTCGCTTACGTAGTTTCTTATCGTTTAGAATCTATTTCGATCAGCTCCTAATTTAATTTAATTGATTGTCGTTTTTAAACTGTAATCAATTCCGCTGTCAGTATTCTTTGACTCACCTCACGCTCCCACTTGTTTTATCTCAGATTTGTGAAATTTGCGGATCAACGGCCAACTACCGGAACAATGTTCCCATAAGATCCGGTACGACCGTGAGCACACTACCGGTCCTTCACATACACACACCCTAGTGGAACGTTACACCCACCACTTCTGTTTGGGGAACGCACATTAATCATCCGATACTGTGTCTACGATGTTTTAACGGCTGCGCACTGCAGTTAAAAATATTACCACACCGTCTAAATCTCAACACTTACACCTGGTGCAGCGTAAGAAAGAAAGCACACATGGCATAGAAATCATGCCATTGGTGTGCCACCGGCTAACGCCAAGGTATGATGTAATCGGCTCACCGTACTTGTCCTTTTTGCGGGCACTCACGCTGCGTGCGTGCCAGTTCACGGCCCAGGCTAAAGCCATTCACGGGGCCCACGGCGGTGGTGCCTGGTGAACCAGGGGTCGTTGATTAGTTGTGGTCCAATTTGAAGATTCGCGTTTCGGGAGGGCCGACGGATCCCCTTACTGTAGTGTTAGCCGAGCCTCGGTCTTGGTATACTCGCAGGGAAGTTTGTGTGAGAAAGTGTATAGAGAGTGTATAGAGAGTGTATAGAGAGTGTTGTCGAAGAGTGTTAGAAGGGTGTTAGAAGAGTGTATTCGAGAGAGCGTTTGTATGGGCTGTGCTGAGCACTTGCCAGCTCACATGTTTATACATCTACAACAAGGGCTCGACACCTGTTTGCACTTGCAAACTCCTCCAATCACATCACTGAGGTCTTTTGAAGGCTTAATAGAATTATAGGAGTCCATTTACCTCCAGAGTTTTAAGTCCAGATTGATGCCCTGATGCCCTGCCCGGTTGCGAGCACTACCGCAGTTCCACTATTCCAGTTACGAGGCGTGTTGCAGCATGGCGTTCCCGGTAAAACTTGCAGGGGCACATGGGGCTCGGACACCTTACCCATGATTCGGGTACGCTATCCATGGTCGGTTACGAGTGACTACTTAGCTGCCCTGAGCACACCATTTAGGATTAAAATCATTCGTTTATCAGATCAATATGTCCGAGCCCTGGTGCACTTTTTCAACCCTCAACGATTCCTCACACCTGGATACGGTAGCCAACCGCAGTACCAATGTGAAGCGCATGGGACGATGTCTGGGACGACGTCCAGGATGACGCACGGTACTGCACCCCGTGCACTCCCGTGGATGGCATGCACAGGGATGGCGTGCACAGGAACCGGGGATATGCATGGAATTCAAAAGTATGCATAGAAACATGTATGCACCAATAAGCGGCGCCCTTCTAATTTTCGACTAACTTTGGCAATCTTCGGCAACCAGCAGATCACAGCGGATAACAAACTGTTTGGAGTTGGTCTGGTATGACGACACTGTGTTTCGAGATCATACTTCGAGATCATACTTTGGGATCATGTTTCGACATCGTGTCTACTATAAATGCACTTGCGTGATATGTTCTATTGATTATTCATTTATGACTAGCACTGCGGCTATTGTTGGGGCTGGCTTTATCTTGAAGTCAAGCAAGACATGTTCGGTACATGACAAGTCACACTAAAGCCGTTTTAGTGTCGATCTAGAACTCGATTGTCGGTGAATTGCCGACGGTTGATTTCAGAATCTTTCACCTTCTATTCGTTGTGACCATGATCGACTGCTTCACACTTTGAATACCACGAAACCTTGATGTTACGATTCTGGCTTGTGGATTTTCCTGTTGATTCTCAATTGATTGTATGCATTAACTACGTCATATCCATGGGAGCCTGAACTCAGCAACACGAATAAGTGTCTTGAGACCGAGTACCTGGCTCGATGCTGATGTCTATAGTTTCAGGGTTGGACTGTTGGTTGGATTCCAGATTGAATTCCGGTAAGCTCTTGGCGATTTTTTTGAATAATAACTTGACATTATAATTTGCTTTTGTGGAAGTTTCCAAGAATATCGTACAGTTATCGATCGACTTTGCCAAATTTTCCAACTCTTCGGAGCTGACTTGCCGTTTGTTGTTCAAATCAGATTTATTGCCCACAATGACAATGATTACATCATCACCTCTTTCCAATTTGACTTCGTTGATCCACTTATCCAAGCCCTCAAACGACTTTTTGTTGGTGATGTCATAGCAGATGATGGCCACATTAGAGTCTCTGATGAAAGAAGGGATCAACGATTTGAATCGCTCTTGCCCGGCCGTATCCCATAGTTGTAGCCTTATTGTTTTATTGTCTTCGAGGTACATGGTTTTACTCAAAAAATCAAGACCGATGGTCGCAGCGTATTGTTCATCAAACGTGTCGTACATGAACCGGGCGATAAGAGATGTCTTCCCCACCCCTTGATCGCCTAGGAACACTATTTTGTACTTCCTTAGAATGTTGGATTTATCGGTAGCACTCATGAGTGTGTTGAAGTAGAAAAAAGGTGCGAGTGCGAAAGGCGATCGTAGTGGGCCGGGCGTGGGGCGAGCGTAGGGCGACCTACCGTCGCGTGGCTTGACGATGGTCGTAGCTACCGCGGGGCGTGCCTGTTGGGTTATTTCAGGCACTTTGAGATACAGACACAGGAGTGTGACACCAGAACACAGGAGTAGACCCTGACACCAATACAGCATATAATTCTACGTCAGATGTCACTCCCGTAATCCTGACCTGGTCTCTGGTCCTTAGTACAAGACTTGATTACATAACAAGCTTTCAAGCAATCAACTATTGGCAAAAGCCATACTCCAGCCGTATGGTTGCGAATGGCCGTGAATTGGTTCAGGCGAGTAAACCAGCGTAGTTCTGAATAGCCCAACACCGGCCCACCTCTATATAGCCTGACGTCTCTGTGGCCTCCACAGATAGTTACTGTACACTTCCTGGCCAAATGCCCTTCACTTCCTCTCTGTCAATTGCGATTGCAATTGCAACATTTCCCGATTAGGTGAGTTAATGCGCATCTTCAAAAGTTGCATTTATAACATAACCAGTGATTGATGGGGATTAAATCTGCTTTGGCCAACATCGTGACACCAACGATCACAAACCCCAACCCCAGGAGCTTCGGAGGAGACGAGGAGGTGGACGGCTTTCTAGCATCATTGGACCAGCTGGCGATTTTTGGAACTCGAGTGAGAGGAAGGTACGAGGATATACTTGAGCAGCGACGTCGAATGAGAGACGAGGCGCTTCAAAACATGTCTCAGAACGGGCCACCGGTTGAAGATGTGTCGTGCACACACGGTGTAAGAGTTTTGGGCCACCAGGAGAGTGCTGCACCAACACAAAATCAAGGAAATGGACTCGGAGACAGACACGGAAATGGAAATAGAGAAGCACACAGGCCCCGAAACGGCCACAGAAACACACCAAGGCAGCTTCATGGGTCTGGTGAAGGGCGTGTTCATAGAGAAGAGCAGAGAAGGGTAGAGTCTTCGACGGCAGGAGAGAGAGAAACTGAAGATACGAGGGACAGAACTCGCAGGCGAGAAGAACGGACACAGAGGCGAGAGCAACGGACACAGAGACGAGAGCAAAGGCGAGAAGAAAGACGTGGCGAACGGCGGGATGAACGACGTGAAAGAAGAGAAAGAAGAGAGAGGAGAGAAAGAGGAGAAACTCATCCACACCGGCACAGAGGCCGAAGGAACAGAGACACAGAGACCCGCGCCACACACGCCACAAACACCACCCGCCACAGCTCCCCAAGCTCCCGTGAAGAGCTTCCTCCGTACAGAGAACAGTTCCACAAGTATCTCGATCTCGTGTCGTTTGACTCGCGGTTTGTGCCCGTGATCAGGTTCAACCGGTCACTCATCCAAGACAAAAACCATCTCCTCAGCATCATCACAGACTTACAAGAGTTTCATGTTCTTCCCGACTCCATAGACCCGTTTTCGCTCCAGTACGTAGACGACCGGCACTTTGATCACATGATCCCGGAGCTTTTAAACTCCAATCCGGAGGTGAGTCGACCCACACACCCACACTCACTCGAGACGGCGTTGAACAACACCAACTTCAGTGCCGTGAGCTTGGATAGCATCCAGCTTGCGATTGAAATATCACTACGAGAACAGACCAATGAACGTACGGACGTTAGTCAGCTGGCAAACGAAGTTCCACCTGACACCATCAGCTCGGCACCGGCCCCGTCCTACAACTCACGCATACAGATCCCCAGCTTCTCCAGCGCCTAAACTATATACCTAATACATGCTACGTCTTTTTCAGGGTTCACAGCCTAATATCTCACCAGGAAGTTCGCACACAAAATTTTCGTGATAACAAAGATAAGAGATGTCAGACCCAGAAGGATTCACCAAAGTAAGCGAAGAACCAGCCAGAGCCACGTCGTTGGGCGGGAACCCATATGGGCCCAACCCCTCGGACTACCTCTCCAACGTTTCTGAATTTCAGTTGATCGAGTCGACTTTAAGAGAAGGTGAACAGTTTGCTAATGCTTTTTTCACTACTGAGAAGAAGATCGAAATCGCCAAAGCTTTGGACGATTTCGGTGTCGACTACATCGAGTTGACGTCCCCCGTTGCCAGCGAACAGAGTAGAAAGGACTGCGAGGCCATCTGTAAATTGGGCTTGAAAGCAAAGATTTTGACTCACATCAGATGCCACATGGACGATGCTAAAGTGGCTGTTGAAACTGGAGTTGATGGAGTGGATGTCGTTATTGGAACCTCGCAGTTCTTGAGACAGTACTCCCACGGTAAAGACATGAACTACATCGCCCAGAGCGCCGTGGAGGTGATTGAGTTCGTCAAATCCAAAGGAATCGAGATCAGATTCAGTTCTGAAGATTCCTTCAGAAGCGACTTGGTGGACTTGCTCAATATTTATAGAACCGTCGACAAAATCGGTGTCAACAGAGTTGGTATTGCCGACACCGTGGGATGCGCCAACCCAAGACAAGTGTACGAGTTGGTCAGAACCTTGAAGTCGGTTGTCAACTGTGATATCGAGTGTCACTTCCACAACGATACCGGGTGTGCCATTGCCAATGCGTACACGGCCTTGGAAGGAGGAGCCAAGTTGATCGACGTTTCCGTTTTGGGAATAGGTGAGAGAAACGGGATCACTCCTTTGGGTGGATTGATGGCCAGAATGATTGCTGCCGATAGAGAGTACGTTTTATCCAAGTATAAACTACACAAGTTGAGAGACTTGGAAAACTTGGTGGCCGAGGCCGTTCAAGTCAACATTCCTTTCAACAACCCAATCACTGGATTCTGTGCTTTCACCCATAAAGCCGGTATCCACGCCAAAGCCATCTTGGCAAATCCTTCAACTTATGAGATCTTGAGTCCCTCAGATTTCGGATTGACCAGATACATCCATTTTGCTAACAGGTTGACCGGGTGGAACGCTATCAAATCCAGAGTTGACCAGTTGAACTTACATTTGACGGACGAACAGTGTAAAGAAGTCACCGAAAAAATCAAGAAGTTGGGGGATGTCAGACAATTGAATATCGATGATGTTGATTCCATCATCAAGGACTTCCACCAAGACATTTCCACTCCTCTTATCAAGCCTTCCAATGGCAAAGGAGAACCCGACTTATTACCCACCAAAAGGGCAAAACTCAATTGAACTATGCCAATGCCCTGGCAATCTGATATGGTATGCAATAAATGTATTGATTATATAAATTACTGTCTATAAAAGGCTAATCTCTTTGTCCGTCTTGAACGTCATCATCATCATCGTCTTCGGAATCTTCGTCGATGGTTATCTTTTTCTTTCTTTGGAAGTCTTTAATATGTGCCTTATTCAATGCGTCACTGAAATTGGCAAACGTGGATTTCCTCCGGGTGAGTTTGTTGATCTCGGTGGAGTGTTGAGTGTCTAGATCAGCCTCAGAATCGATTGAGGGTTGTCTTATGGCAGTGGATATAGCACTGGATGTGTCATTGCTCTGAATCTTGAAAGGGTGATTGGTGGTGTATCTCAAAGATACGAGTTTCTTGATTGCCCTTTCAACCTTGGACGAAATAGCATAAGGAAGAGGCGAGTCTCTGGAAGCCCTGAAGAGAGTGACGTTGGTCACATGTTCGTTTTCCATCCTGAAGAGAACCCAGATGATTCTCCTCACCAACTCAGCGAGAGCTATCACAAAACTGGTGGCTGCCAGCTGCTGGATTTGACTGTTGAAGAAAGCGTAGAATATCCACTGGAACCTGAGTACCACGTCTACAACAATTGCCGAATAATAGTAGATGGGCTTTTCGTAGAAGAGGGTATCCCTTAAAAGCCAGTTCTTGGATCCCACTTGGAAAAGAGACCAATCCATGATGATATCCCAAGTGGCAGTGAGTATGGAGTTCACGCACGCAACCACAATGAAGCCAGCTCTGTTCTGACTGGTTTTGTTGATACGATAGACACTCAACATACAGTAATAGATAGTTGACACTCCGTACTTGAGCATGTTTGCCAAATGAGGGAACCAGTCTCCGGTATCTGTGTAACGTCTGAAACACTGTAAGAATCTCCAGATGCTAGGTAAGGTAGCAAAGAATCCCATCAGCCTCGATCTGGAAGATCCACAAACAGCCTTGGATCCCGGCTCGTCGGTGGCTCCATTCCAGTGGTTGCTGTATAGGCAGAAGAAGAACGATATGTTTCCCATAGTGTATGTGAGGGAGCATAAAAGATCACCGATGAAAAAGTCTCTGAATTCCACCGGATATAATCCAGAGAGCATCAATCTGAAAACACACGCTTGGAGCCATTTCCTACTCGAATAGTAGAAATGGTTGAACGGCCACAAAAAGATCCCCAATGAAACCCCAAAAACAATCCACGGCCAATCCCTGCCAGGGAACTGGTCTCTCCAGAAATCGTTCAAGCTGAACCACATCAACAACGATAAAAGGGCAAATAGGGCACAAGGAAGCAAGAGGAACTGCTTGCTATCCAATGCAGTGGCAATGTTGAACTCGAAAATGAACTTGTAGTTTATTTTGAACTTGTCAAAAATGAGCAAGTTGAAGCCAAAAAGAATGACCAAAAGGTTCAACAAAAAGAACCCTCCATAGATTTGTAACAAGAATACCCCTTCAGGGAATTTGCCTTCGAGGATCCTCTTCAATCCTATGTATAAAGCGAGCACGAATAGCGGGAGCGAGAGACCTAGGAAGAGTCCCGATGCAAAAAATTCCTTATAGAAGGAAGCTCTTCTTGTTTCATTAGCGTTCAAGGCATAGGCTATGCTCTTCAACTTTTCCAAAGACTGTTTTCTATCTTCCGACTCTGGGTCAAAGAATGAAAGGTAGAGCTCTTCTACCTGGAAAACCAATTTATCCAAAATGTCACTGGTGAGAAAATAAGCATTCGAATCGATATCTTTCATGAAGTTTACAGATATCGAGGCCCCTGTAACCTTATCGAACTTCTTGGTGATCTTACGGAATGCAGTCCGGTTCAACTCCTTGTAGGACCGAAGAAGCATCAAAGATCTATAATGCTCTAGAATGGCTTCTTTGAGCTGTTTTCTAGCCAATGGGAACGAGACACCAAAGTGCTGTTTCTTGGTAACATAGTCCCTTCTCTTCCTCTTACGAGCAGCCTCCACTTGCATTTGCAGCTGTTGGGGTACGTGTACTTGCAGCAGCAGCCTCAGCATTTGCATCTGACTCAGATACGAGTTATTACGCGAGGACATTCCAGTTGTGCTGAGGTTTGGTCTCATTGGAACACTGGCTATACTCATGGAGTCCAAGGAAGATACGTCACTGTTTTCCTCGACGTTCTCGTCGATTATCCCGTTACGTATCCTGTTTTCAAAGTAGTTGGCGTCAAATTCGTTGGGGTCAGGATCGGTCATCGAAATATCTGCGTTGGTACGCTTATGCCTGAAACGATCCAAGAAGGTGGTAGAGGGGAGCGAGGGGAGATCGAACTTGTTCAAGGCACTCAAGGCGTATTTGGATTTGTATGCAAGGGCATTGACGGTTTTGTACACGGTGGGGTCGTTTGTGCTGTCAGATTGGATGGATTTAAGTTGTGATCTTCTCCTGTGTACCACCCAATTCCGGTGCTCTTTGAGCTGATAAAGCTGGTCCTCTAGAATCAAGAACCTCTCGTACACCTCGTGTTCCTTTCCTCTGTAGAAATCTTCCACCTTAACGAATTCATCACAAATCCACTTGTTGAAGGTTCTCTCAGCAATCTCCAGCGAATCCAAATTAGAATCTTTTGCGGTGAAGAAAGAGGCCTTGAACGACTTGTTGCTCCTTCCTGTGTCGTGGGGTTGGCCATTTGGATCCTGGTCGGCGTGGGTATCCTCCCCATAAGCGTCTCTAGCTTGAGGGTTTGTTGGTTGCAAAAGTGGAGTTCTGTCATTTGCATTCTTCGAAGAGCCCTGCAAGTCCGATTTGTTCGACTTGACCTGTTTGATGAGCTTCTTTCCCTTCTTGTACTCCACATACTGGTACCTCCACTCGGGTACCAGAGCATGGCTTAACGATTCCGTGAACTTCATATTACTGGCATTAAATCAACCTAATATAATTTCGCGACCGTGGGCCTTGCATTTCTCGCACGAGCCTTGTAGCACCGTTTTATATTGTAATAGTACGGAACCACGATCCAGTTCCAGTTGTCAACATGCATTGTTACTAATCGACAATGCACATGCGGCGTAACGCTCACGGGGAATGTGTCTGAGACATCAAGATTTGCGTTTGTTGATCGTCACTGTGTGTAGAGATAAGGCAGTGTCGTTTGTAGACCTTGATACTAGGAATTGGAGAGCTGGTTATGGCCACAGAGGCCAGTAGTCACGTCTCATAGTCAAGTCACCGACCCCGGAGTTTCATATGGGCAGTACCGCATTCTCCCGCTGGATACAATGAAATGTCTTTATGCAGAAGAAAACAGGCCACTTTTGCATGGGCCACGTGACTTGATCGAGCATTTGGTTCTGTTTCGGGTAAAGTGTGTGAGATATGGAAACTTGGGGTACATGGCGAGCCGCGGGCTCGATGGCCGGCCGTTGGTGTGAACTGGGCGTTTCAGCGGGTTGAACTGGTACGAGAGACGTAGTAGAGACGTAGTAGAGACGATGCCAGAGACGGTGTAAAATTTTTTCTGATATTTTCTGGTGTGGTTTCTCAGGCGTGGAAACTGTATTGTAGCTTAGTATCAAAGTGGTGACACGTGTGTGTTTACTGTTGGCCACTCGTTTGTTTGAGTCCATTACTCGAGTACGGCTGAGAGTGAACATTATCTCGAATCCCACACTCTCAAGTCCACAGGAACTGGATGCTACACACCAGAGATTCATCCCACGCCTCCAGGGCACGAGCTTCATCGCAAGAACGGCATCCTGAGGTTGTCGTAGTGGAAAATGAGTTGCTTCTTATCTCCGTCAATGCTTCTAGAATGTCTCAGAATTCATATTGAGGTTGTCGGTCACGTGAGTCTTTCGGAGAGCCGGAGCCCACGCCACTCAAAATAGGTCATGTACAGGCAACACAGGCCCACGATCGGCCAGGAGGAACTCCAGATCCCGTTGCAGCCACATGTGGCTTGGTGACTTGTTTTGGGATACCGATCGACGCCCTTGGATACGATCACGTGAACAAAACTGGTCACGTGAAGGAGGACTTCAAAGGCTCCGGCGCTTAGTGAATATCAAACAATTTAGCTGGATACTGTGAGACTTTGTTACTAAATGAACACGCAAGCCCGAATATCACATATTCGTCGTGTTCCAGTTGTCTTGGACCAGTTGTGGACCGCCATAAATCCAGTTTACGGATTCTCCGTTGATTAATAGAGCCATTTATCGCTTTCTGCAATCACAATCCAATGATTCAAACAGGCTACACTCTAATGCTGGTACATAAAGGATCAACTGACTGTGAGACTTTGGAACTGTAGTGTCACGTTGCCTGTCAGTATTCAATTCTGAAGGAAAGTAGGTCAATATTGAAATTGTTCCTCAAATTTTCTCTCATGAATTGACATTACGTGATGTCTCGAGGCTCTCACTTCTACAGAATCTCGGTTTTAACTAAGTCCGTCAGGATTTTTACACGAGAACAACAACAAACTTTGGAATTAAGCCTGTCGCTTACTCTAACCATATCTAAAGAGGGGCATCGAGTTTCCAGAAGCCTACTGATTCACATAAACAGTCCATGCATATACTTGCATATGAGGAGTGTGGGTGAATAATTAACTAGTCGATCGCCGGCTACTGATCAGGTACAATGTTACAGTATTTACATACGTATGTTATGATCGAATCCACCAGCTCAAGCACCATTCTTTTAACGCGGCGAATCAAATGGAAACAATTCTCAAAACCGCTTGGCTAAAAGTGTGTTCTGCCAAACTGCAAGATCATCGAAATAAGAATGCATATGTAAACTGCAAAGCTGCTTATGCGTCGTCTTTTAAAAGTGCCGATGCCAATGCTCACAACCGGGAAATAAACATCAGGCCATTTTCTGCGAAGGCCGGAGTATGTGCTTCACATTAAAAGTTATTATTTACATTATTACACGGGTAACTAGGTACAATGTGCACACCTGTTTATAAGTTTTCACTGTTCGTACCTGACGTAAAGAGCATCAAGGAAATGCCGGTGTTTAATACCTGGAGGTTTGGCAGACCTGAAGCCCTCAATTGCTTCTTCGACGGACCATCCGAGTTTTTCAATTAAATAGCAGCAGATCAAGAAACCAGTTCTATTGAAGCCATAATGACAATGGACTGCTATGAGGGGATTGTCGATCTCCGAGGCCTCGAGAATCTTGTCGATCAATTGGATGAACTTACGTATGGAACCCGGATCTGGTACCACTTTGGATACAGTGGCACATTTGTAGTAGTTGATGATCTTGAAGGACTCGGGGTTGTAAGGGGGGATATCGGCCGAGATGTCAACCACGGCCACGAGCGTGCCATTAGGCACGAATTGGTTTGGCGTGTTGTCCTCGTTGGGCTCAGACTCGTTGGGCTCATTTGTACGGCCGTAAAACGCCCTCTCCAAGATCTGTGGCGAGTGATTGGCGTCTCCTTCTCTGAGGGTCTTCATTCCAAGCAACGGCGAGGCGTCCGTTCCGTTTCTTCTGGTGATGTTCGCGGAGATCGGATCCAACTTCAGCCACTTCAACTCGTTCTTTAACCCCCACTTATCTCCACTGATATCGGCCTTTACCTTCAACACCCACGCCGGCGATAACCGTAATCTCTCAGGAAAGTTGTGCTCTATGTGGTCCAAGATCTTGCCGCTGATGAACTCTGGTTTCAGTAATAACAACCCATGGCCTGCATTTTTGATTTCAATTACCGTACTCACCTTTCTCTGAAGAACATGAGACAACATCTCGTGTGTCTCCACAATGTGCTTGAAGGGCGTGACTTTATCTTCAGTTCCACCCACCAACACCGTTTTCTCGTACACTTTGTGGTCGAAATGGTTGTCCCTGAATCTCTTGATCGCCGAAACCAACTCGCTGGCCTTGCACTTCTGAAATCCCCTGACGTACTTTAGAAGCACGTCGGTGTCAATGTCGATGTTCCACCGAAACTGTCTCAACTTTATGTATAGAGACGTGTTGGGGGGATACGCCGGGTTTTCGGCGATCTGCCTCGACACGCTGGGGCTGTCTAGACCCGCTATACGGTCCCACGTCCTGAAGAGATTGACTATCCACGGGAACTGGGTCATCCACAGAGAGAAGATGGAGATTTTTTTAGAAGGTTCACTATCTGCAGCCGTCAACACGTCGTCGTGGAACGAAGGAGGCGAGAGCAAAATGAGTCCCTCCACCTTGTTCACCGGGAGCTTATTGGCCACCCGTACCGATAAATGGCACCCCATGGAATGGCCTATTAGCACCACTTTCTTATTTGGAGGCACTTTTTGGGCGATGAACTCGGTGATTACGGTGGCGATATTCTGGCTCGTGAAGTCGCTATCGGCCAATGAAGATACAGAGCTGGCGATTAAACGCTGGTCGTCAGCTGAAATGTCAGTTAATCGAGCTGAATTGGTGAAATGGGTACGAGAGTCGCCGAATCCAGGTAAATCAAGCGCTAGAATCTCCAGACACTGGGACAAAAGGGCCATGAGCGGTTCAAACTGCGATATCTGGCCACCCATGCCGTGAATAAACACCAAGATCGGCGATTCCTTCAACTCTTGCAGAATATCCACGTTCTGGTTATTCTCGTTTCTCATGAAATTCACTAGCGGGTGCTCGATATGGAGCGTTTTCAAGTACACTTCGTCAACAGAGAGCGTCGTATTGCTCAAGTCTACACGAGACACAGAGCTGTATTTGGCTATCAAAGCCGAGTCGTTTGGTTCCGATTGCAACACAAACTGTTCGAATAAGTTGGGGGATCGCAATAATACGAGTTTCAAGTACGTCCATAATTTCTTGGGGAAGGTGTTGGTCTGGGAGTATTGGACTGATGCGAGCGACTGTAGTTTGTGGAAGGTGCCTTGGTTGGCGAGGGTTCTGGACGATTGGTTGCGCCCGTCAGTGGAAGGGTCTGGCACTGACATGATAACAGCAAATGCGCGGGTGCGCAAGAGTTTGGGAGTGAGGTGGGCGAGGGAGGACTGGGGCGACGCTCGCCAGTGCAGTTGCGCCAGTGCAGTTGCACCAAATCGCACCACCACTAGGCCGCACCACCACTAGTTCGCACCACCAGTTCGCACCAGGCCGCACCACCAGTTCGCACCAGGCCGCACCACCACCAGGCCGCACCAGATCACCACGCCGTTTCTTCCCTCGTGCGCACCAAAATAAACACCATGGCCTACTCCGGTGAAAACGACTCGCTAGACGATCTAGATTCCACCCTAGATAAGGCCCTCAACAACGCCTCAAACAGCTTGTTTGACAGCTCCAGGCACAACTCTCAGGGCTCCTTCAACGGCATCCCTCTTACCAGCTTCGGCAACAGCTCCAGACCAGCATCCAGAAGTTCCAGTTCTCACAGGCCCTTCGATAACTTCGAACAAAATGACAGCTCCCCCCTCATATCCAGTCGCTACCAACACCCCAACGCCTCGTTTGACTCCATCTCAAGCTTCGACTCGTCACCTGACCGGTTCAGTGTGAAGAGACAAATCAGTAATATAATCAAGTTCTTTAAAGCTGCGAGGTTTGAATTGGATCAGCAAAGACACAAAAACACCAATAGTGACGACACAGAAGAGAGATTCATCAGTCCTCGCAACAACAAGGTGCGCAACCAGTATCCCACCAATGCTATTTCCAACGCCAAGTACAATCCCATCACCTTTATTCCCATAATCTTGTACGAACAGTTCAAGTTTTTCTTCAATCTCTACTTTTTGTTGGTGGCGTTATCCCAGATTGTACCTCAGTTGCGTATAGGTTTCCTCAGCTCGTATATTGTTCCGTTGGCGTTCGTTTTGACGGTGACGATGATGAAAGAAGCTACTGATGATATCGCCAGAAGAAGAAGAGATATCGAGCAGAACAACGAACACTACGAGGTGTTGAATCGCTCTTCCACGGTATCGTTGACCAACGAGTCGAAGTACGTGCCGTCCAAGAACTTGAGGGTCGGGGATCTCGTGAAGCTCCACAAAAACACCAGAATCCCCGCTGACGTAGTGATTCTCCAGTCCAGTGACCACGACGGCAACGGAGAAGCGTTCATCAAAACCGATCAGTTGGACGGAGAAACGGACTGGAAGCTCCGGATCGCCCCCAACGTCACCCAGAAAATGCATAGTATCACCGATATGATCGAAAACGTATCGTTGATCATCAATAAACCCACCAAATCCATCCACCATTTCAACGGAAAGTTGGTCTACCATCCCGACGGCTACAACAGCGCCACCTCGGAACAGATTCCATTGACAATCGACCAAACAATGTGGGCCAACACCGTTCTAGCCACCGGATCTGCCATTGGGATCGTGGTGTACACGGGAATCGAAACCAGACAGTCGATGAACACCACCAAAACCGGTGTGAAAACGGGGCTCTTGGAGCTCGAAATCAACAAGTTGGCCAAAATCTTGTGTGTGACGGTGTTCTTGTTGTCTGCCGGATTGGTTCTCGCCAAAGGATGGCCCTTAAAAAGCAAGTGGTACATCGATGTTTTACGGTACTTGATTTTGTTTTCCACCATCATCCCCGTATCCTTGCGTGTGAACTTGGACTTGGCCAAGTCCGTATATGCATCTCAAATCCACAAGGATAAGGAAATCGAAAATACTATCGTCAGAACTTCAACCATTCCTGAGGATTTGGGACGAATCGAATATTTATTAAGCGACAAAACCGGTACTTTGACTCAGAATGACATGGAATTGAAGAAACTTCACTTGGGCACAGTCAGCTACGCCGGTGACACTTTGGACATGGTGAGTGAGTACATCAGCAATAGCCTTGCCAGTTCGAGATCAAACAATTTGGTGACCTCATCCAACATGAAGAAACGTGATTTGAGCAATAAAGTCTATGACTTGGTATTGACGCTTGCATTGTGCCATAATGTCACTCCCACCTACGATGATGATGAAGACTACACCACCAGCTCCAACGTCACATATCAAGCTGCGTCCCCGGACGAGATTGCCATCATCAAATTCGCCGAAAGCGTTGGCATGAGATTGGTCCAAAGAGACAGAACCACAATCAGCTTATTGCACTCCAAGCTGAACCAGGTATTCCACTTTGACATCTTGTATGTGTTCCCCTTCAGCTCTGAAACGAAGAGAATGGGGATCATTGTGAGGGACTCCGTTAAAGATGAGGTGCTCTTCCTTGAGAAGGGTGCAGATTCGGTCATGATCAACATCGTGGGCCATACTGATTGGCTAGAGGAAGAAACCAGTAACATGGCAAGAGAGGGATTGAGGACATTGGTGATTGGTAAGAAAAAACTTAGCGAAAAGCTCTTGAAGACTTTCAAAGATGCATATGAAGAAGCATCTCTCGCTATGTACAATAGAGAAGAGTCCATGCAGCAAGCCATAGTGAACCACTTGGAGCAGGACCTAGAACTACTCGGATTGACGGGAGTTGAGGACAAACTTCAGAAAAACGTCAAATCGTCTATCGAACTATTGAGAAATGCCGGAATCAAAATCTGGATGTTGACCGGAGACAAAGTAGAAACCGCAAAATGTGTTTCTATTAGTTGCAGGTTGATCACCAGGGGACAATTCGTGCACCAAATTACCAAAGTCAACCATCCTGACCTCGCGTTGAACCACTTAGAAATGTTGAAGGTCAATTTGAACTCGGTGCTTTTGATAGACGGAGAGAGTTTGTTGACATACATGAAGCATTTCAAGAACGAATTCTTCCAATTGGCAATCAGGTTACCAACAGTCATAGCATGTAGGTGCTCACCTCAGCAAAAAGCGGACATTGCCAAGATCATCAAGGAAATCACTGGTAAAAGAATCTGCTGTATTGGAGACGGGGGAAATGATGTTAGCATGATCCAGGTTGCCGACGTTGGAGTTGGAATTGTGGGAAAGGAAGGGAAACAGGCCTCTCTCGCTGCTGATTTCAGTGTGGATCAGTTCTATTACTTGTGTAAATTGTTGCTTTGGCATGGAAGAAATTCATACAAGCGATCATCGAAATTGGGACAATTTATCATGCATAGAGGGTTGATCATATCTGTATGTCAGGCAGTTTATTCAATTTCCTCGGACTTTGAGCCTTTGGCATTATATCAGGGGTTCTTGATGGTGGGTTATGCCACCATTTATACAATGATGCCTGTGTTCTCCATGACCCTCGACTGCGATGTGGATGAGAATCTCACCAAGTTATACCCAGAATTATACAAAGAATTGACGTTAGGCAGAGCTTTGAGTTACAAGAATTTCATTTTGTGGTGTGTGATCTCACTTTTCCAAGGAACGGTGATTCAACTCTTGGGACAGAAGTTCCAAGGAATCGCCATCGAAGACTTCAAGACCATGGTTTCATTGTCGTTCTCAGCGTTAATCTTCAACGAATTGATCATGGTGTGCTTGCAAATCAATCAATGGAAAAATGCCATGATAATCACGTTGATAGTGACATTTGTGATATATGTAGGATCTGTCCCCATACTAGCCGAGGACTACTTTGACCTTGATTACATGACCTCGTTCTCGTTCATTTGGCAGTGCTTGTTGATATTGGTGATCAGCTTGGTCCCCATCTGGTTATTCCAAACTATCAACAGGAAACTCAGGCCCTCGAGTTACGCCAAGGTCCAACAAGATTGATTTTTAATTAACACCGAACGGGTAATTCTATAGATACCAGTGGAGAGTAGAACCCCTAATGCACATACGTATCCCCACACTTGTGTGGTAGGCAATTCGCAACCGTTATCGCAGTGATGTCATGAGATCACAACGGTTGTAAGTGCAACAATAACCACAATAACCATTCAACAATAAGACCACAATAAAGCTTGAAAAAGAGTGACCTCCCACGTTTGATAGTAGAACGTAGTATAGTGTCGTAGTGCCAGGGGTCGTACCTAGATGGGTGCATAATGCTACATGAATTTTAGTTCCGGTCGTATAGAGGATGGGCCGATCGCTATCAGCGGTGGAGATTCAATTGAGAATGAGAAGGTGGGCAGTCACGTGAGGCATCCACCAGCGGCCCAGGCCCATACGTGTACGTATACGATCGGTACGAGCAGTTACAGGTACCAGATCAACAACGCAGATCCATCGTTCCGTTATCAAAGCAGGAAATAAACAATCCAAGCAACCGTGAACTGTAAATAAACAATGTGCTCCTGATGGCAATTGGCTATGCTAAAGAGGTGCTAAATTGTGAGTGGATAAAAACCACAAATTCCGTGATACGCAGCGGTACGAGGGCCAAAAATGGAATTGAGGTTACAACGACTTGAGCCTGGAGCCGCTGGATTGCAAGCGTGGCTCCTGCACAATGGGGCCGGTTGTGTTGGAGCGAGTTCCGCCGTGGGCGTTGCACTTCCTGTACATGGGGTGTTTTCTGGTGTATAGTCTTTGTATCCGGCGTATAGGGATATTTTCCTGCGCACAGACACGTGTTCCGGCACACAGGGTGTGGTACGACCTTAGGTACAAATCAGCTCACCAACCCTGAGAAATATATAAACTTAGTGATCCTCCATTTTTTACAAACACGAACACGTCTCAATTACACGTCCCTATTACACGTCTTCATTACACGTCTTCACTAACAATCCGCTAAAACTCACACTCAAATCATGTACCACGCCAGACCTGCTACTACGCGTACCTCGATTTTGCTCTTGGGATACTTGGCCCTTTCAACTACTTTGCCATTTGCTTTAAGTTACAAAGAGTCGCTAGGAAAACACGGCTTCGAGGGAGTTGTGAATCCCAGAGTCTTGTTCAACAAGATCTAATATTCAACATCTAGGTCTCGCACGTGATTGCCTTAATGATGCATTTGGTTTATTGAGTTACATAAGTATTAAAGGAAGCTCAGGTTGGTTTATAGGTTGGGCCACACGGTTCGAGCACGGTCTCGAACAAGGGTCTTTAGATCTCGAAGATTTCGTACATGTCATTGAATGTTCATGACTAGTAATACACAAACAATTTGTTACTATTTGTAATCTCGCTCCGTTTCGGTTCAATAATGCCACACTGCAATCCACTGTAATCTGTGTATTTCGCGATTTTTAGATAAGCTCACAGATTTTGGCACTTGTGGGGGAGTGAGTAAAATAGTACTATGAGGCGGGTGAAGGGTATGCGTCGATATGGTATGCAATTGTGTACCAGTTCTTAAAGGGAATCAACATGTACTAGAAATCGCCGAAGCAGCTATCGTAGATTTTGGTATTGTAAATTTGGCACACGATGGCTTCATCACGATAAGGTCACGTGATAAATTAATCGTACGATGCCCGGTCGTTACACTGGATGGCCGGAGTATTTGTTCTATTATGGCGCCCGGTAGGACCTCGAAACCCGTCCACAGCATTTAACTATACTATACGATTATTCCATGGTCACGTGCATTTATATAGTCATGTGTGATGCACGTGACACTCTACCTCACCGAGTGCCGACCTAGTGTCACCACTTTGGCACAATCATCGACTATTACTTCCCTACTTCGAGGATTTTCATGATGTCACCGCCAGCACTTTATAATGCCACCGCCAGCGTTGTCGTAGCACTCTTGCCTCTGTTTGAGGTGCCTTTTTTATTGACGGGCACACTGCAAGCCAGGAATAAGAAGAACTAATAATCTTTTGCTCACATCAGATGCACCGTTTGTTTCCTGTTGATCTTTTTGGATGCACAGACTGCTTTTTATCTGATCACGCAAAAGTAACTATTGATCTTCGACCGAAATAACTCAATGATTTTTAATATCTTTACAGATTTTCTCTTCAATAATCATTGAAAGGTTCATCTTCCACTATCATCTCGGCCCTACTGATCCACTTCACCTCAGTTCTACTCTTGTTACGCTTTTTGGACGTTCGGTGAAATCACAAAGAGCTTTCAACGAAATTCAAAGAAGACCGGTGATTATTGTAAGCACGTTTAGTCATCTCCAGGTTCCCACAAAGCCCCCGATCCCATGTCAACACACTAACACACTTTGGTTGTCAATGTGATAACTTGTGAATATGGTGCCTTAGCATTGAAAGTGATACACTGATAAAGTCAACTCTCCACTACAGATTTACCCTAGTTCTCCCGATGGTGAGTTTGAAGCTTTATTTATTGACCTATTCCGGATCCCCCGAAATTCCGTGGGTATAAACCACATCGATTCACTGATTGTCCTAATTCTGTTCAGGACTAACTGGTTGCAATGTGAAGAAAGAACAACTTTTCCAAAGTTTTTCAAACTATTTCTAAAACGTCCCCAATATTGGGTACCGTTCCAAAACCATCACTAAAACCAACACTGGCTCTGTAAACATGAAGGAAGATGCAATAAATAGTCAACAATAACACAAACATAGGATTATTATGTTCTCGATCAAAATAACAAATTAATTTGCTTGAGTGCTGAGTGAAAAGCCATTTTTTTCCAAGATCTCTTGAAAGACTCATTGAATGGGCCTCCAACACAAACTTGTATGGTTTCTTTTTACATTAAGTGGTTTTTTATATCCCATGGAGCAGTCTGAATTCATGTGGCGTGCCTGTGGAGGATTTCAGGTCACATCTACCTAAGCGGATCTGAAATTCTTACACAGCGCTATACCGATGCTAATTTTATAACTTTGCGTTTCTTCTCTTGAGCAGAGAGCCCCGATCAAACCACTGAGTAGTTGAATACCATGTGGTGCTGCTCGATTGTATGTTAAAGTTGCTAGGTTACAATATCTGCTGCCGTAAGGGGCAAGACTTAATTTTTTACTAAAACGGCAGTATGAGGTTTTTTTTTTAAAAAAAAATGCAAAACCCAACCGAAATTTAACGAATTAAACCACACAATGCACGCCGTTATTTGAGCTTATTCATACTATTCTTACATGCAACGGTTGGAATATTTTTTTACGTTGAATTATGATTTACCTGGATCAGGCAATCCAAAAGTCAATTCATTCCTCGGCAGATCAGGCAAACCCAAGAGGCGATTCATTCTTCAATGGCGCCGAAGTCACCTTCAATAGCAATTATGGCTAACGGCATACATATAGATGCAGGTGTGCTGGAAGAATAACCTGATTTATGTAATCCAATATTCATTTCAACGGAACGTCTCTAGATACAAATTTCATTTCAACACTGATGTACGAAATTTCAACTACAGGAAATCTTTTTCTCGTCACTTATATACACAAAATACAAGGCCACCTATGCAAATTGAAGCGACACGTACATCACATAATTGAGTGCTGATGTAACAATAGGTGCCAGGCTGTCTTTTGGCCGGACACGTAATTTAATAAAACCACCTCTAAAACCACCTCTAATATTTTGTTTTTGCTTCCAATTGATCAGCGGTTGTTAGGGGGGATCGGTAGTGCTAGGTAGGTAGGACCACCCTCCAGAATTTTCAAAAACAATGGTATCCTCATAAAAAAAAATAGTGCTATTTTATGTTTAATTTCTGCAACGTTATAAAATCCATTGTTGGATTTGCTAATTGCGTGCCCCTGCTCATGATTATTTTGCCAGTGAGATTGTTGTGTCTCTATTTCATGTCTACGTGGTAGTATTTTCCCAATTATTCATTTGGAATTTTTAATTGAAATCTACCTGGTTCCAATGATCAGTTACTCCCCTATCCACAGTAATGCAATTGGTTCATGTGGTTGTTTCGAAGATTGTGTTATTCACAATATATAAAATTTAAGTACAATATTACACAGATGAATTGAAAATGGAATGGAATTGATGTAAATCCATGATCGCAATGGATTATTTCATAAGGTATCCGGGGTTGGAGGAAGGTACATGCTGGTTGGAGTGGGTGACACATCCTTTATGAAAGTGGCAAAGGCTTGAGCTTTCGATATCAATTCTGAATATTCAAAGCCTGGGGCTTGATATATTTGACGAAGAGAAATTGGAGCTGAATCCAATGCCAATGCTATGAAACTTGATAACTGAATTACCAGGTGCATTGAAAAGGCAATAGAGTTGCCATTCGAAGAAAGGTGGTTGTTGAGTGAATCGACAAAGATCAAAAAGTCAAACTCGAGTCTTAGGATGCTGATTGCTAATTGGAATGCTGCCAAGGCTATCATTGACAGTGTATAATTGAATACAATATTAGCATCGAATAGAGCCAATTCACAGATATAAACCATCAAAACTCTCAATTCTTCTAGGATTGGGAAGGGGAAGTCATCAAGTGACACCAGTAAATGTAGGTAGATTTCGATGTATGAGTCAAAAGTTGGAACCGTTAAATCCCATTTTAACAGTTCAAGAACGTGATTCTCCATTCCCAAGAAAAATTCTTTCTTATAGTAATTCATACACAATCGTTCTAGATCACGTAATCTGGGAACACGAGTTTTACAGTCCAGGTTCTTGGAACTGATCCACAAACACACCAATCCCAACAATTGATAATTGTCTACCCTGACGATAATTGTTGAGCAATATCTATCGAATAAATTCACAGCACTGGGGAATGTTTCCGTTGACAATTTCAACTTATATGAAATTTCTTTCAAGAAATCTAGTAGCACCGGTCTCATTTCAAGATTGATTTCTGGTTGTTGAAGCACGGCATCTATGTGGGGGTGAGTTTTTGTTTCCAATTCCAATAGTTGGTTTAGTATCTCTGGCATATACTCGTCAGTTGTTTCGCTATGACATTTATACTCTGCCAATTGAAGATAGAAAGTTGAAGCTTTGAAGCATCTGTCCCGTACACGCGTCGGACTTTGGGGATCGAAATTTGCATCCATTACCTATACTTGCTTTCAATGTTGACAGGCTATTCATAAATCAATTATATCAGAAGGTAGCGATGAGAACGCCCTTTAATTCAATTATAATTTTTTAGATCAATGATTCAGATTTTCAATTGAGACAAAAGGTACGGTATTTGAATGTTTGGAATATATGCGGCCGGTCTCAGAGCCCCGTCTCATGTTTCATGTCATAGTTCTTTTTAGTAGACATGTAGAAACTCTGAGCTCGAAACAAAGTTTTTTTCATTCGGAAAAAAAAAAACAATTGCATTACAATGAAGATTAATAGCAGATTTTGCGGGTTAAATTAACAACATCCAAATTATATACCGGACTTATGCAGAAGACTCCTAATTGCGGCAGCCTTAAAATCAAGCCGACGCATAGAAGCCGGTCCGGCGAAATGTGGTGGAAGCTTCGTAAGGATTAAATTCACCGTTTTTCTTTCCGCACAAAAATGAGTGCATCGAAATCAAATTATAATCAAGCCAACGGATTTAATAATTGAAGTCACCTTAATGGAAGATCGCAATAAATCAATTAACGACTTCAATTCAGAATCAATTATGAACAGTTTTCAATGACAATAAGTAAACAAGCTTTCGAATCAAAGTCCGAAACAAAGGATGATATTGTTTAAGAGTCACAGGTTATTAATGGAAGCACAAAATGCCCTATGGAATACCAAAAGGTACATTCATGCATGAGAATATTATTGTTAGGGCTTCTTAAATTTAGCCATTTTAAATGTTCTGGAATGTCTCCTATCTGAAAAAGAAATCAAACTGCAGGAAAGTGTGTCTTGGGCTCATAAGTTTAGATGATATTATGTTAGTTTACGCACCAATTTTTGATACCCCCTCTTTGTTTACCACTTTAGGCATTGCGTGTTTTTCTGAGCTGAAACTTGCATTAAATAAATTACTCTCAAGCACAGTCTAACACAGAGTCGCACCGCAGAATCGCGACTCTAAGAGAGAGTCGCACCACAGAATCGCGACTCTAAGAGAGAGTCAAAGCTGCCTATTATTATGTCTCGATTGGAAATTGATCAATTAATAATAAGCCCTATCTCCAATCTCCCATTCGATATCCTTGGAATTTGCATGACCTTTGTCTCTTGACAAAAATTTCAGGTTTTATGTGACATTGCAACTTCCCGATCAAAATTTCGTAACTCATTTGCATTTTGTGTTCAGGTTCGTTTACTCAACTGCGGTTTGTGGTTTATGTTGGCCAGCCACCACAAGAAAAAATTTTCTTCTTTCCTCCGGAAATTGTAACATCGCCGGTGTCGTCCCGATTCTGAAGCCGGTCTTTCACGTCCCTTTACCACTTTTCTGTGGTCGTCTGATGATGCTTCTTTCTCCATTGTTAATTGTTTCTCCGCTGGGCTTGCAGCTCGTCAAGTCTTTTTATTTCCCTCGTTCGTATCTACTATTATCACTCACCTCCAGTCACGTGGCTAGCGGGTATTGTTTCTTCAATTTTGATTACGTGGAGTCACAATTATAACATTGGATCGATCCCATCAGTTTCACACGTTTTTATGCGTTTCGTTAGTCCTATATTCTTATTGATATGTCTGTTTGCTTTAATTTGACTTCAGGAATGTATAAGTCTTATATAAAAAATTATAAAGGCGGCCTCTAATGACTGTTTCTCGGGAAATGCCGAAATAGGTAGCTATTCGCGAAGAAGGAATTTTAGATCATGAATCTACTAAAATGTTACATCGGCTACACGGTCTCTTCCGAAAGTCGGGAATGTTGCAAAACTCCTAGTATACGGGTCTGTTGACCACTCGTGTGTTCAAGCCTTGTCTCTCCTCTCTTACTACACTATCTATCCCAAACACTCCGGTGGTTTCCCATATCAGGCGGTTAGTAACGCTGAGCATGTGTGTAGGAACTTCAGAAACAGGGCAGATTCGAGTCATTTCTTCTATTGACTAGGCAATTTCAGGGACAGGGTCCACGGATCACGGGCTCTTGGGAGAAGGGGTTCGCCCTAGTAGCTCACGCTACTTGGTGTCTACTGGCACAGAGTAGAAATGTGCCACAAAACTTATATATCATTGGCTGTTCCGCATGTGGCACTATATACGCATTATTTTTATTGAGTGGAGTCACCAGATACTGAGATTAATTAATTGTCAAGCTGAGATTTTCAACGCCGTTCCTGCGTCAGTATTTGTTCGATACTTCTCGATCATTAATCCGAACTCCCACTTTCTCAGTAGAAGATACGGGGCCATTGCTTGATTCAATTGACACTCCGTCAATCTCTTCATCGGCTTCATGGACATTCTTCACATCAGCCATCCACAACTGTGGTAAGAACCTACAAATAAAGTAATAAACCACACCAGTAACCACCAACGCCGTTGGATAACTGAAAGAATAAAGGTACACGGCACCTTTTGGAATGGATGTATTTCCAGTGGCCCACGCTAATCCTGCAAGGTTGGGGGCAATACCACAAAGAAAAGCAATGAATGCTGCGATATTAAATCCCTTGAAGAAATAGTATGGGCCATCCAACCTGTATAAACCCGGTAAATTCAACACACGGTTCCTCAAGATATAATAATCCACAAGCATTATCGCAGAGATTGGACCCAAAAATATCGTGTAACCTCCCAAAAACTTTGAAAAGCTGGCAGCATTATTCTGAATCTGCCAAGGATTGGTAAGTATAGAAATCACGCAACAAACGAATGCACCTCTTCTAGGAGTAATGTATCTTGGAAACCAAAGAGCTAAATCGTTAGAAAATGAAACTGAATTGGCAGAAATGTTGGTTCCAACAATGGCGAGGGCCCAACAAAATGCAGAGAAGAATTGAGCTGCTCTGTTGTGCCATAAAAGCAGAACCTCCAATGGATTCCAAGTGTCTACACCATAAATCACTTTTGTGGCAGAGGTCACCACGATACCCAAAATACCACATAAAGTAACAAGAATCACCAAGCCGACAAATTGAGGCCACACCACTTGGTTGGGCTTCTTAGCGTACCTGGTGAAATCAGTTATATTCAATGCCAAGGTAGCTTTGGGACCAATTGCCGATACCATACATCTGAAAAATACAACGGCCGTGGGAGTTCCGTCGGTGATATTGTTACCTTGACTGAATATTGGACCGAATCCATGGGCTTGAGACACAGCCCAAGCGAAAAGCACTATACCAAAGATGGGCATAAGGATAATCTTTGCATAGAAAAAATACCTAAGCTGATTGACGGTAAGCCACAATACCGGGAGTTGCAAGAACAAAAATATGAAGAAACAAAGCAATTCTGCCGAAGTTATGTGAGCAGATTCCGGTAATTTGTTGGGGAAATGATTGAAGGAGGGCCAAATAGCCGAAATCATCACTACTGTTGCTTGACCACCTTGATAAGTTTGGGTACCAAACCACAAAAGAGCAACTATTCCTCTAACAAACACTCCGAAATAAGCACCGTAAACTCCAAAAGTATATCTCATTGATATGGGGAAGTTTATTCCTCTTGTAGCACCGATATACGCATTCAACATCGCCGGTATAGAGACGATCACGTGTCCCACCACGATTGCTGCTATGGCCAATCCTGGAGATAATCCGGCGGCAATAGATCCAGAGGCAACCTGGTACATGGAGATTGAAAACGCTTCTGCTATCCAAAAACCAAGCATGGATGGCCATGCCCATTTTCTCTGAGGAGAATCCAAGGGCACTGGGTCTAAAGAAATATTGGAACCCAATTTCCCGTCACTATAAGAAGACTCTTGAGTTTCAACTTGGAGTCGTTCTTTGATATCAGACCATCTCATGATTTCTGGCTAAACTGAGAATCACGGCAGCTGAATATTTATATATCTTCGTGTCCATGTACAAATCAGTTATCGATGCGATAAGGCTCGGTCAAGATTCAGTTTTTATGCGGATTACGTAAAAGACGATAAGGCATTTTGACCACTGGTTTAATTGATTTCTCCAAATGACGAAGAGCCCCAGAATTGGAGGTTGGAAACCAACAGATTCCACGCCTCTTCGTCTTTGAATAGATCGTCTTTTAAATGCTTCTGGTTTCTTGGCGACGACTTTCGTTCTATGTAATGACTAGTGAACAGCGAGGGTGAAACTTCGTTCAGCTGTACTTGTTGCGGTTCTTGAACCAACAACGTACTTATAGGACTCACGTCATTAGTGATAGTCTGTGCTTCTGGGGTCACAATCGTTTGGGATTGTCTTGCCTTTTCGCTCACTTTATGTAGAAGTTCGTCCAATTCTTTCAAGCGAATGTCGTTTTCAATGGCAGTGAAATTACCTGCTTTCTTCATGTACCCGTTTATCTTACGCCCTAAGCCTATTTGCGGGAATCTGTGGCCAGAAATGCTGCTCATTATTAATATCAAGAGCGAAGAAAATACATATTGGGCGTCCCAGAACCCGAAGGTGGAAAACAAGCCGTTCTCCTCCAAATTCACAAGAATGTCAATGGTATGCTTGGCAGCCTCTGTACATCTTTGTATAGCATTCTTAGCAACAGGTGTCTCCTCACAGATACCCTTAAATACTGAAAGCACCAAAGGCCGTGTGCAAATGATTATTGCTTGGTTGAGTCTCAAATAAAGATTGGCTACCGTCCGGTTTTTCTTATCGTATAAAGAATCTTTGATTTTCTCAGGGAAACTCTCCTCAAGAGTGTCCAATTCATCGATACAAAACTTGATGTTCTTCAAGTTGATTTGATTGTTCCTGTAGATTTGTTCCATGATGTTATTCAAAACAATTCCGAGTTTCACGTTTAAAGATAAAGTGGTGTTATCGAAGCCATCATTCAAATCAAGAGACTGGTCATCAGGCATTCTTACTCCCACATCCTCAATTCTAGCATGGATTGGATGGCCCAACTTGGCACTCCAAATGGCATCCATGATGAAACACGTCCACCACAATCGTTTCCGCTTTTCAACTTCCACGGGGCTTATTGTATGGTCGTGGGGAGTTTTATGTAACCCCAAAACAAGAGCGTTTCTGATAGCTAGTCCGTAGAATGAAAAGGCACCATTGGTCCGATTCAATCCTTGTTGGTAAAATGCAAAAAGAAGGAGCATTTGTACTTGCATAGTTGACGGGCTCTCGTAAAAGTTTTTGAATATCTTCATGGCTGGTGCAAAAAACCTCATTCCTGGAGTATCTTCGTCAGCAGCTTCATTTAGGTACTGTTCTCCAACCGCTAGTACCACAAGTATATAACATATCCATTCGGGACTGGTATTTGTGAATGTAGCGTAAGTCTCCTCCACGATCTTGAAATATGCATCTGTATCTATAAGAAAATACTCATGCCCCAAGAAATCGATTACCTTTTGAGATAGAAATATTGTGTACTCTTTATCTGGTAACATCAACACTCCGGTGAACTTTTTCTCTGGGTCGTCCCTATAATATCTGGTGGAGATCTTATTGAAATTATCTTGAACGGTCCCCTTATCGTTGGTGAACCGAAACAAGAACGAATTCAAGGAACTGTCAAACATTTGGCAAGTTGCAGTTCCAAAGTAGTTGGGTTCCTGGTTTTCCTCGTCGAAAGGCTCTATGTACTCATCAATCTCTCCGTATATGGAGTCATCTTTCTTGGGGCTATCTGAGATTTGTTTGGCCCGCTTTAACTCATTCTCCAATTGCTTGACCCGAGCTTTGATTTTCTGGAACTGGGAGTCCAACAAAACCACTTTCTTTTCTCGTATTGGATATTCACATTCGCTTTCTGCGTTTATACAACCTTTACAACTGGGATGTTCTAGGAAGTTAGAAATAGTCGGTCAAAAGGAACCTTAATGCTACGTACCTTTGGAACACTTCATTTTCTGGGTCCTGCATCTTCTGCACGCCATCTGAGCCCTTCCCATGGGTTTAATACTTATTGGTTGGACATCTAAAATGTCTGACATCTGAGATCTGTTATCAGTAAATCAATCTTGAACTGCGAAACTTAATCTCAAAAAAATCTCTAGTTTCAAAAGAGTTTAAGCTCCCGACTGCGAAAAAGCTGAAATTGTAATATTGCATGTAATGTATCTATTTGAATATTGGGTTCAAAGGGTACTGTGGCCCTGAAAGAGTACTTTGGCCACGCCTTAAGTAGGCACCAATTTTACCACCCACGACTCCTCCATTTTCCCTGTCGAAGCACACGTTTCCTCTCAAAATGGTGTATTTAGGCCAGTTGGTGAAGGTCATACCCTCATAAGGCGTATAGTCAATACTGTGGTGAAGCATTTCATTGGTGAGTTTGAACAGAATTTTATTCTTGGGGTACCAGATCGTCAAGTCGGCGTCGAACCCAACTGCAATGGTGCCTTTTCTGTCACTCAAACCGTATAATTTAGCTGAGTTCGTAGATGTAAGCTCCACAAACCTTTGGGGAGTAATCCTGCCTGTTTCTACACCATAGCAAAACAAAAGTGGTAATCTGGTTTCGATTCCTGGCAATCCATTGGGGACTTGCTTGTAGTGAGGAATACCATTCACAAGACCAGCTTTTTTTCCTTTCACGTGGTCGTAATCAGAAGGAGCATGGTCACTATTGAACACGGTGATGGTTCCATTGATCACACTTTGCCAAACCGTATCAAGTTCCTTCTGGCTCTGTCTAAGCGGAGGTGAGCAAATATACTTGGCTCCTTCAAAATGGTCTTCAGGATCCAAGTGGTGGGCACAAGTGTGCTTGAGATAGTCGGAGGTGAGGAAAAGATACTGTGGACATGTTTCGGCGTATATAGGAGTTGTGTTTGCCTGGGCCTGTTGCACGTGATCCAACGCTATTTTTGAGGACATGTGCACGATAAGAATGGGCACGTCGATGATTTTGGCCAATGAAATCACTCTGTAAGAAGCCTCGTCCTCTGAAACCTCTGGTCTGGAAATGGAATGGTAGAAGGGCTCGGTCAAATATTTTTCCTGGAGCTTATCGTTGATGAAGTCGATGATATCGGAGTTTTCGGCGTGGATCATGGTGGTGACGTTCATTTTCCGGTTCGACAAAAGAATCTGAAGCACCTGGTTATCACTCAACTTATATCTGGGGTACGTGGTGTAAATTTTCACCGAGGTGATGGCTTCTTGTTCGACAATTTTGGGAAATTGTTCATTGAGTAGCTCGTCCGAAGGGTCAGAAATGATCAAATGGAAACCATAGTCACAGAAACTGCCCCCCTTTTTGTTTGCACGAGAATGATAATCTTTCACCACAACCTCCAAGTCCAGATTGTTCTTTTGCTGGATAGCAAATGGAAGAATGGTAGTGGTTCCTCCTGCAATTGCAGATCTACTGCCGGAGTGGAAGTCGTCCCCGGTTGGGGCATTGTCCTGGTCGAGGTGCACATGGCTGTCAATTCCTCCGGGTGTCACAAATGCACCTTCACAGTCAATAGTTTTGGTACCATTGATTGCACCGGTAGTCATAGTAGTGATTATACCATCCCTGATTCCAATGTAAACTGAAGGTGGAAGAATGTCTGAGGCAGTGACGATGTACCCGTTGTGTATCACCAAATCATACACGTCTGAAGTCATTGAGAAAATTATTTTACCTCTCGGCTGCCCTCTTTGCCTCGCATACGCATAGCTTCACCGTTTTGATTATTGCTGATAAGACCGCTAATCTCGATTCAGATCTCCGGACGTTAGTTGAGCACTACCTCGCGCATATGAACCGCGCACGCCCACTGCAATTCCTGACTGTAGTTCAAATGGTAAGTATTCCGTTAGCCATCGTTGATACTCTATGTCTTTGAAGCTACTGGACCTCCCTACTGTTGGAGAGCATGCTTCTGCCTCCATTAAAGTCCTACTCATCAATCCCAATAGCACTCAAACCATGACATTGAATGCCATGAAAATGCTCATGGGATCGATACCAAGCGACACAGTGGTATATGGATACACTGGGCCCCAGCGTAAGTCTCCCACAGCCGTTGAAGGACACTTGGACTCTGTTCTCTCTGCCGGTGCGGTCATCAAGGACATTGTTCACTTGGTTCCACAAGTAGATGCGTGTCTTGTCGCGTGCTTCTCGGACCATCCGCTCACAAACTGTATTAGAGAGGAATTCAAGGTGCCAGTTTGTGGGATAATGGAGGCTGCCGTTTATAATGCCCGATTACTAGGAGCTAGGTTTGGGGTGGTGGCTACAGTGTATAGGTCGCAGATCAGACATGCGGATGCTATTAGAGCCATGGGACTTGAAGGATTTAGTGCAGGAGTGCTTTCTACGGGATTGAAGGTGGGAGAGTTGGAATCGAAACCTCGTCAAGAAGTTCTTCAGAAGATGGCCCTGGTAGCCTCCACTTTGGTGACTGAAAAAGACGCAGATGTGTTGATCTTGGGATGCTGTGGAATGTCTGACATGCAAAAAGCAGTCGAAGACTCGGTGAGAGCTCACAACGTGCCTGTGATAGACGGAGTTCTTGCAGGAGTAAACATGTTGAGTGGAGTCGTAAGAATTAAGGGGTTCACATCCAAGAGAGGGTTGTATAGTAGCTCTGCTGAGGCCAGAATATCCAGGAATCAAGACTATATCTGAAATGTATATGCCCCTATATCCGTACTAAACTAAAGGAGGAATGGGCTCGGCTCCTTTCTGCTTGACCAATCTGTCGTACAATTCGGGTCTTCTGTGTCTGGAGAAATCGAACATCTTCTGCTTCCCATTGATTGTATCGTCCAAATCAATCTCAGCATAAATAATTTCATCATCTTCAGTTTTAGCTTGTGCTATAACTCTGCCTTGTGGATCAACGATAATTGATCCTGCAATCAAGCCTTGGCCGTCTTCAACCCCACATTTACCCACTGAAACTGCAAAACATGAGTTTCCATATGCATTGGCTTTGGTACTCAAGTCGCTGTGATATTGTCTGAGTTCCTTGTCTTCTGCTGCTCCAAAAAGTGCAGTTCCGTCTGCAGCGGTATTATATCCATTGAAACACATCTCCATGCCTTGAAGGGCCAAGCATCTCCATGCCTCAGGCCATCTTCTGTCATTACAGATTAACATTCCAAAGATACCATCGATCCATTCTGGGTTGGTTCTGAACGCAGGAAATCCCAAATCTCCATATTCAAAGTATCTTTTTTCGAGTTGTTGGAACTTAGCAGAAGGTGTTGGCTCGACATAACCTGGTAAATGGGCTTTTCTGTACTTCTGTACAATTTGACCCTTGTTGTTTACCAAAACACAAGAATTGAAGTGGTGGCCATCATCAGTCAATTCTGCATATCCAAGCACGAACCCAACATTCAATTTAACTGCTTCGTCAAATAAAGGTTTGACTTCTCCTTTGGAAATGTCTCCTTTCTCAAAAAACAGGTCCACTTCTTCTTGGTCTTGTATATACCATCTGGGGAAGAAGGTCGTTAACGCCAATTCAGGAAACACTACCAATTCGGCTCCTTTTGCAGCTGCTTCCTTAAGTAACTCTACCAATCTGGCCACGGTCTCTGACTTGGGGGTGGCTCTTTGGATTGGCCCCAATTGCACACCGGCGACTTTGAACTTACGAACACCCATTTTCGAGGTACACTGAGGAAATCAAGGGTTTATATATTGCGGGTTTCAAAGTGAAGATCTCCGGTACTCGCGTTGTGCTAGTTTTGCGATAACGAACGCTAATTCTGAATTAGATTTCCGGGTCGTGTGCTCACATAAATAAATCATGTACGGGATCGATTGCAGTCATGACTGTTGTGTGGAGTGGCGTGAGGTGCTCAGACCCCATTTTCATTACACTGTTTTGGTTTAGATAGACGTAAGCCGGGTTGTGTCTTGTAAGTTTACTGTATAGTACGGGGATCTGGAGCGTTGGCACCACAAGATCACAACCTGGACCCGCGCACAACGAGCGATGGGCTGAACTTAACACGCACATGCTAAAAGTTGTTAGTTCCCTAGCGATTTCTGTTAGTTCCCTAGCGATTTCGCGAAGATATTTGAACATCGCACGACGATAGGAACTTAAATATATATTCTCTCTTCCGTAAGGAAGAGGGGGAGGAAAAATTATAGTACAATCTATAACCCGTTCGTCGTGAGACAAGGATTCCTTACGTGCGCTTCATCAATGGACCTAATGAAATACTGCCGTAGCTATTGGCGCCGAACCAGAGTGAATAGTACTCATGGCGAGAGGGTCGCACAAACCCAGCTACAAACTATCAAAAGTTGGTTCAAATGATCTTATGTTTTTTATTACTCCGCTCCTATGTCTCATAAATCAGCTTCTTGGATGACAATTCTACCAATTTTCTTTGGAGGAACCATCAACTCGTACACTCCCTGCTCCTGATAAATACCATATTCTGCCCCAACAAAAACTTCCATCTTGTTTTCCTGGAGCTAATCAGACCACATCACAACCCACACCTTGTATGACCGTAGCGTGGCTGAACTTGAACTTCAACAATTCAAAACGAGAGAGAAATTGTTTGAGGAAAATTTCTCAGGATGGAAGGCAAAGCATCCGTCAGTAGCCGAAGTTCTTTTTCTATCACCTACAACATTGGCAAACAGGCGTCCTTTTTCGAAAAAATGTTACTATCGAGATCCTTCAATAATTAAGGCCTCTGGAGTTACACAACGAAAGATCGAAACTTGTTCGAATGGCAAACTGAGCAATACATAAGGACAATCCCGGCATCAATGAAGCCATTCATTGACATTATAGAAGTAACACATCTTATCTTACTTCTCTTATGTAACATAAAACTGAGTCTCGCACTTTTACTGGGCCTGTATGGTAATGGAAAGAAGCTGGACGTGCAGGCTTCAAGAAAAATTATTACTTGTGTGTTGCAAAATGTGGCATTCTTGAGATACTGGTTATTGACTTCTTCCACTATGTATTCATAACCTAAAATTAGGAGAGAAAGAACAGAGGACTATTCATCTTTCACAAACCCCCATAACGTTCTTGTCGCTGAGCCCTTGAAGTCCTTCCTTCTTCACTGGGTGTCACGTAGATTTACCAAGAGTTTCGTGTACGCGGATTTTGATAGCTTAGCATCAATGATGCCCAAAAATTCTTTCGATCATTGATTGGCAAAAACCACATATTCCACGAAGCATTCTTTTATTCAAAATTACGCAGAGTTTTTGATTATGAGTGAATATAGAGAGTTGAAGCTAGTGGAAATGACATAATTTTCTACCAGTGATCCAAGTTAGTATGCTACTTAATTGAATCCACGGAATGTTCAATTTCGATAAAAGTTGAATCTACGAGTTGGATTGAGATTCCTCGTGCACGTATTGTTTGAGATGCGATAAACTCGACATCCCATCTCGTCATCTAGGTCCCGAGTTGGGCACACTCAGCCAAACACCAGCCATATACAGAACCGGTGTGTGAGGCGTCAATGAACATCAGAGGAGAATTTCCAGGGGAAGCATCCTCTCTTATAGCAACTAAGTTCACAGAATTCACAAGACTAAAGACCGCTTGTAAATGATAGACTGGCACAGCATGTTTCACGTTCTCACATCTGAAGTCTTCAAATAACAGACGTAGAATAGCCTCTGTTGATGTGCTGGTTCCCACACATACAGACGCTCCAGGATATGCATTCCAGACAACACTTCTGTTAAAATAACTCCAACACTCTCAATACAAATCCTCTCTGAGTTGGATGAATCGGGGCCCGAATGAATGAAGCTTGCCTCCATTATAAGTATTGAACCATTATTGCTTGGTTGTGTGTAATCCTTGCAATTTCTCTTTCGGGCTTTGATTCAAATGAAACATCTAGATTACAGTCTTCGAATTGAGTGCTGAAAGTCACCGATCTGAATCTCCAACACAGATCATGCAAAGTAAGAACTGATTTTATTGGGGACTCATATCAACATGTGATTCCTTGACGCTCATATGGTTTCAACTTCACCATAGTTGTTGCTACTGCAAGTTTCCATGGCTCGCAGCAACCATTCCAAATGAAATATGGTCAACCAGGTCCAATATTGAATGCAAGACCTGCATGCGGCACCTGATTGTCTCATAGATTTTCGGTACTATTCTTGAGATCGACGTCGAATATGAATAGGAAGAGTAAACTAGCAAAATCCTTAGCGGTCACTGTTCTTGCGGGTCCGGGTAGAAGAAATGAAGCGCTCATCTTGAGTTATCACGATTTTATTGATGCCCATTTATATTTTTCGGTCTTAAAGCTTCCCTAAAGTTAGAAAATTAGTAGCCACGGATCATGAATATTGGAAAATATCTTAGGGCAGGGCTCCCGGCCTCAAAAAGAGCGTATAGATTTGCATATAAGGAAATATGGGGTGGTCAGCAGTTAAATAGCAAATCGAAGAATGAAAGTTACAGAAAATATTCACAGACCAAGAACTTCGCTCGTACTTGGCAGCTAACTTGACTCCTTTTTCGTGTCATCCGGATCGCTAATGAATCAGTATTGGGTAACTCAATCTCCTACCTGATAGACCAGGCTTCATGTACATTGAGTTAAAAAACTATTTTTTTGCGGAATGCCTAAATGCGGCTTTTGTATTGTTGTGAGGAATAGACAAAGTCCAATTCCACAAGTCGCCGTTCCCGTATACCCCACGATGCTATCATTGAAAACATGTATTACCCTTTACACTGCGAGGATTTTCAAATGAATGTTATGTTTGGAAGGAGACTCCCAATTGTGCATCGAAAATCCTAATCTACCAATCTTCGCGTACTAATTGAAGTTGATCTTCAAGACATTATTAATGCGTAACCAATTGCGAGACTCCCGCAGCCATGGAGCTTACATGCAAGCCTCGAAGATTTTTCCCGTTCCTGTCCGGAAAGCGAAGACAAAAGAGGCTTTCTATGTTAACTCGTAGGTGCCTCCTAGCCAGAAGTGCTCAGGACATTCACTGAAAGTACTGCAGATACATGTTCATCAAAAAGGGTAGTTTCCAAATAAGAGCTGATTTTATCAAACTCATCATTTTACCCCCTAAATATGAAAAATCATTCTGATTTGCTTTATGAGAGGTTTACCACGGCGAAACAATACTCAAATTAGATCAGATAGTAACATGATGACATGAATAATAAAAAAGTAATCCTTAATCTGCAATTACCGAGTCAGGAAAGTGGGCTGTTTTACACTAAAAGTGGGGGCTTTGCCCCGGTGGTAACTATTTACAATCTTTTCGAATAGACACGACGTATATTTTGCGTTTGCGGCGAAGACGCAATGACAGCGTAGCTGTCAAGCTAAATATATGGAGTAAGAACTATAGAACGACCAAAGTCAATCAAACA